>PVKM010026947.1:0-19044 GCA_004027735.1 Carollia perspicillata | reverse complement strand
AAGGTGTAATATAGTTTTAAGATTATTTAGTTGTGAATCAAAATGACTAAATACCTATTTCTGTGTGTGCCTGAGGGAACAGGGCAGAGGTGGGTGGGGGGTGAGTGAAGAGGGGGAGATGTTTTTTGATGGTGGATTTATATGCTATTAACAAAACAACCCATCCAGCTTTCTTAGTAAGTGAAAGTCCACCATAAAATCAACTCTTTAGAAAGTGGCACCTTTTCTTGAGGAGGTATTTGCTTTCCTCCTCCTTCCACAGACCACAGTCCATGAATTCCTAGAATAGTTTCACTGTAAAAGCCAAGATCAGGACATCTACAGTTGACTCGCTGGACTATATGTCTGTGTTCACTCCCACTTGCTGGCATTTTTTATGGGAGTTCGGACAAAGGCCATTTTGTGGCTACTCCCTCTGCTCCTGGCCCGGAACTGGCTTTACTGGAATGCACTAATTGCTGCTGAACAAAAGAATGCCTTATGGAGAGGGCTCTGTCCATGGCTTTGCATTGATTCGTTATGGTGTTGATATTAAAACTGCCAGTGTTTCCTCTCGAAGTCTTCTCCCAGTAGCAGAACATCACACCTTGGTCTCCCTGAACTCCAGGGAAGTGCTTGTGTGGCTGTGGTATGCGTGCAATGACAGGCTCCATTTACCTGGCAGCCTGTGCAGAAAAGCACCTTCGGCTGGTCATAAGGGACCCCTCTGTGTATCTGGACATGTGTAGCTGGGAGTGACTGTATGAATCCAGCCCAAGTATGGACAGCCATTCAGCACCAGGCAGAAGTATTAAATCTGCCAGCTGAGTGTTGCACTAAAGAGAAATACGGCCCTATTCAGAGAGGCTTTGAAAGAGAAATGAAGGGCATGGCTAGAGAGTAGACTGAACTCCTATATGAAAGTTTCTTGAAATATTAACTCTAGAACAGCATGAAAAAGTAAGATTTTGTACCATTGGTCAACAAGCATGGAGAGCGGTGTTTTGAAGACGGGGGCAAGCCAGGGCTGAAAGGAAGGCCAATCAGGGGCCTTGCCCATGAAAGGCTGCTATGCACGTGCAGTGGTGTGTGGAGGCCTTGCACCAGAGTCTTCAGAGGAAACATGGGCACAGGTAGGACTCCTGGGCTTCCTGCAGGGGCATTGATTGCAGAGCTGTGTTTGGAAGGCCAGCTAGGCTAGGCAACTCCTTCCCAAACATGCACTTCAAGCAGGAACAGCTTCTACACACTGACTGAGACAGTGCGAGTGAGCAATTGGTGCTGGGAGGGATGGGGGTGCTTCCAGAGGCCACGGAACTGCAAGAGGGATGGAACCCTGCCTGCACCAGAAAACCCTCCTCACGCCACCAAGAGCAAAGTATGATGAGAATAAACCACATCCATAGACAAAGAGGGAGCCCACCAAGTAAAGGAAGCACAAGAACCACCAGACTTTCCAGAAAAGCAAATATCACAAAAGGGGACCACCAAGCTGAGTAAGGGTGAAAAATCATCCTCCAAGGAAATAGTGAAAACAAGGCAACACTTTAAAATATAATTAATACTTTGCGATGGGTTAATTGGGATCATGACAAAATAAGAATATGCTGATGTAAAAAAAGAACCAAGTAGAAATTTGATAAATTTAAAATAAGATAAATAAAAAATTTCAATGTATAGAATGAATAAATCAGGGTGGAAAAAAATCAATGAGCCAAATGGTCAAATCAAGACATTCTCCCTGATTTAAAAAAATGTAGATTTAAAATAATTTAAATTGAACCCTGGCCAATGTGGCTCAGTTGATTGGAGAGTTGCCCCATAAACCAAAAGGTCACAAGTTCTGTTCCTGGGGTCAGGGCACACGCCTACGCTGTGGGTTGGGTCCCCAACTGGAGTGTGTACAGAAGGCAGCCAATCAATGTTTCCCTCTCACATCGCCATTTCTCTCCTTTCCATCTCCTCTCTCTAAAAAAATTTCAATAAACATGTCCTCAGTAAGGATTAAAAATTTTTTAATTGAGGTAAAATACATACAACATAAAATTTATCATCTTAATCATGCTGAAAAGTACAGCTCAGCAGCATTAAGGACAGTCACGCTGTTGTGTAACCATCACCATCCGTCTCCAGAACTCTTTCATCTTGCAAAATGGAAACTCTGTCCCCATTAAACACTAACTTCCCATTCCCTCTTCCTCTAGCCTCTAGTAATCCCCATTCTATTTTCTGTCTTTATGAATTTGAGTCCTCTATGTACATAACATAAGTGTATCATCCAGTATTTGTCATTTTATGTCTGGCTTGTTCCATTAGAGAATGTCTACAAGGTTCATCCATGTTGTAAGATGTGTCAGAATTCCTTCTTCTCTGAGGCTGAATATATTCCATTGGATGGATATATAGAGGGGATATATATGTGTGTCTATATATCCAGCTAATGTATATATATATATGTATATATGTTAATATACCGATGGGCACTTGGGTTGCATCTACCTTGTGTCTGTTGAGAATAATGCTGCTATGTTCTGGATTTTTATGTTACAGGCAAACAGATGAAAGAATACGAAAAAGTGAGAGATCTAGAGTTCTAAAGCTCTAAATACCAGATTTTGAGAGGTTTTAGAAGAGGCAGAAAACCTCAATAAATCAATAATCATAGAAAAATTTAAAATGTGGTCAAAAGCTAGCCTTTAGGAGGATACTAGGCCCAATTCCTTTTTTTGGGACTAATTCTACCAAGAAATATATTAACTCTTCCAGAACAGAGTAAAGTATGTAAACCTTCCCAATTCACTCTCTGAATTTAACTTTAAACTGGACAAGAATAGAAGAGGGAAAAAGACCTGTAAAAGGTGGCAGATTAAATATATTTATGTATCTTTTCTCTCTCCCCATCTGCGCACCTAAGACCATTCTAAAATAGCATTATAAAAGGACAAAATGTACAAGTTTGTAGAGGCTAAGAAGGCAAGCCAGGAGCCACCAGTGGACAAAAGATTTAAGCACATTTTTGGGAGATGAAAGAGAGCAACTGACTTAGTAAAGAGAAAGAAACTGCATTCTAATGTTACTTAAGCAGGGAATTCAGAAGGAAAACAAGCAAGTGAATTCTGGAAACCCCCTTGAAGACACTCAAGGGGAGCAGAGTAGTATCAGGGAGCACAGAAAGTTGCAGGTTTATGTTCTGGACAGATTAAATAAAAGGAGCCCTGGTTTTGGATATTTCAGGCACAATGAGTGTGGGGGATGTGATGCAGAAGTGAAATGGGTATGAAATGAAGGTCTACATCTTCTTCCTCCGTCCTGGCTTCCTTCCCTCATGCTGCTCCCAGGGTGCCAGCAACTGTGCACAGTGGTGAGAACTGAGGGGTTCATTCCCAGAGAAATTAGCTCCACACCCTGGAACTGAGTGCCTGAACATGGAGGCCACTGTCTGACAAGCCTTGTGCACATACCTAGAGCTTTGTCTGAGTACCTCCCTCTGAAGGTGAATGGGAAGCCAAGGATCAAGTGAGGCAAGTGTCCTAAATGAACATGAGAACAGAGAAAAGAAATTATGCAGGGCAGAGAAGAAAACTTAAAATATATTAAATAACTAACATTTCTCAAGAGGGTTGAGAAGACATTGCATCCTCACAAGAACACTGTCCTCAGGGGGAAAAGAATCATAAAGACCATTGGAAATTAAAAATATCATTAAAAGAAGTGTAACAGAAAGGCTGCAAAATAAAATTAAGGAAATCCCCCACAATGTAAAAACTAGATGACAAAGTAATGGAAAATGGGAGAGAAAAGAAACATTAGAAGATTGTTTCAGAAGAAATAAAATCCACCTAATGTTGATTCCTGAGGAAATAGAGATGGAATTATTAAGGAAATGGTGCAAAAAGATTTTCTAGAACTGAAGGACATAATCCACAAAGTAGGGACCCACCCTGTGTCCAGCACCATGACAAATAAAACAAGTAAACAACAATCATATTACCAGTTTATTTAAATAAGGATTAAAGAATGACCCTGGAAGTCAAAGGAGGGAAACAAGATCACATTGGATTAGAAATCAAAATGGTATCATGCAACCCTGGAAGATAAATGACAAAATTCTGAAGAAAAATTATTTTCAACCTAGAATTTAATACTGACACAGACTGTTAATCAAGTGTGAGGGAAGAATAATGGCATTTTCAAATATATAGGGAATCACAAATTTTACTGCCATGATGAATCTTTGCACGGACAGCTATAAGGATGTTTTCTATTGAAGTGAAAGAGAAAACCATAAACGAAAAAGGCAAAGGAGCCAGAGAGAGAAAATGTGATAGAGGAAAAAGGTGAGTGGAAGTGTCGAGATGTCTGTCAGCTGTGTGGAGTGATGCCCGGACGTGCTCTATGAAAGCCATGTGAAGAATGGGGTTGGGAACGTTCCACCCTTCGGTCAGAGCACCCGAGTTCTGGTCCAGATTCTTCAAAGGTGTGACTTTGGGCAACTAATTGAACTTCCCTTGCTCTTTACTTTGGTTTCCTTGTTTGTAAATAAATGAGACTGAACTGGGTGATTTTTCAGCTCTCTTAGATTTTTAATATTCTTTGCCTTGCAGAATAAGAGGAAGAGGTCAGTGATTAACTTACTTCAGAAAAAAAAATGCAAGCTTATGCACTTTCCCCTTCCTGTGGTATAAAATGTTAGTACCAGAACAAGAGAGAAATAAAAATAAAGCCACTTGACTACTTTCTAGTTCTAAAAGTCTCTATTAGTCCTATTGTGTGAGTAAGCATTAAAGTTAATTTTGGCCTCTATATGCATGGCTGCTGTGAAAAAGAACTAAGTCAGGAAAAAATGCACAGATTGTCATCTTTCTTGAGGTCTTTAAGTGGCTATCTTGTGCTGGCCTGAGTCTCCTTTCGTAGACCTATTAGAGGCTGTGGTACTTCTACCAAACATGTATCCATTAGCTAATATTTAAATTAAAAAACATGATCTTAAATCTTATGGTTATTTTTAGTCAAGCAAACATCTGAGGCAAAAAATAAGTGAAGCCGTCTTTGACTCAACACATCCAAGCTCTGTGCCTGTGCTGTTTCATAACACACACTAGTCCTGTTGACCTGTGTTGCCACTTGAAACCCCATGTAAGAAAAGAGTCCCACATTATTCAGCTTTGTCTACTCTGAGTTCCAGGTGAGAGATGATGGATGGCATGCATTCTCTTGTCATGTCTGAGGGGTTGCACCAAGATTCAAGAGTGACAGACAGTGACTCATATTAAGCTCTCAGATTTCTTTGAAATGTTATCTATTGTTTGATCCTTGCTGCCTGACATTGATTGACGAGCTTTACCTGTATCCCTGTGTGTGACAGACCTAATAAATACCATTGAGGTAAGGACTCATGGCCTTTCTCCCTTAAGAGATTAACCACCTTTCCTCCCCAAGCAGATCATGTCTTGGTAGCATTATTTTCATCCGTGGAAGATGTGGGGGCTCTGCAGGCAGATCTCCTGCCACAGGAAAGCACACTCCTGAGCTAGAGGAAAGCTGGCTTAAGTACGAGTCTTCACTCCTGGTTCCTGATTGGTCTATTCTCATGTAAATTAGGGATCCTTCAGGCTTGATTGGTTCAAAAGGCACTGTTCTTTTTGGTCAGAATAGCACTGCTCTGATTGGTTCGCGAAAATGCTGATGGAGATATAACTGCATAGCTTTGATTAGATGGGGTAAGTTTCAGTCCTGTTGGTTGAAACAGGATTCCAGAAACTCATTTATAAGAGCTGACTCAGATGGCAGAAACACAGTGCAGGCAGGTAGTTCAACCTGATGCAATCTTTTCCCTGAAGTGTGGTTTGAATGCGAGGCCTCTGTGTGGGAATGACTGCTAGGCTCTGTCTTTTAAATTTGAGCCCAGTTAGCCACTATACCTTTTTTTCTCAGGGTCCATACATCTTCACCAACACTTATTATTATTTTTAAATTACAGGCATACTAGCAGGAGTGAAATGATATTTCATTGTGGTTTTGATTTGTATTTCTCTGGAAGTTAATGAAATTCTTTACCCATTTTTAAACTGGATTGTCTTTTTATTCTTGAGTTGTAGGAGTTCTTTATATTATCAGGACAGCTGACACTTATAAGATATATGATTTGCAATTATTTTCTCCCATTCTTTAATTTGTCTTTCACTCACTTGATAAGGTTCTTGATGCACACACGTTTTTAATTTTGAATAAGTCCATTTTTTCTTTTGTTGCTTGTGCTTTTGGTGTCATATTTAAGACTACATTGCCATACCCAAGGTCATATAGGTTTGTCACTATGTTTTCTTCTAAGAGTTTTATGAAATTAGCTTTATATTTAGGTCATTGGGGCATTTTGGTTAATTTTTATATATGGTATGAGGTGGGGATACAACTTCATTCTTTTGCATGTGGATACCTAGTTATCTCAGGACAATTTGTTGAAGAGAGTATTCTTTTCCATTGAATGGTTTGACACCCTGTTGAAAATAGACTAACCATACATGTATGGGTTTACTTCTGGACTTTCAATTCTATTCCATTGATGTTATCTCTGTCTTTATGCCTGTACCATACTGTCTTGATTACTGTTGCTTTGTAGTAAGTTTTGAAATTGAGAAGTGTGAGTCTTTTAACTTTCTTCTCCATTTTCAAGATCATTTTGGCTATTCATGGCTCCTCATAATTCCATATGAATTTGTGGAGTGACTTTTTCATTTGTTCAAAAGAAAAGTTCATTGGAATTTTGAAAAGGATTACATTGAATGTGTAGATTACTTTTGGGTAGTACTGCCATCTTAGCAATATGTATCTAACAGTTCATAAAAATGGTTGCTTCCCATCTATTTAGGTCTTGTTTAATTTCTTTCAATGATGTTTTGTAGTTTTCAGTGTACAAATCTTTCATTTCTTTGGTTAAACTTATTCCTAGGTTTTTTTTTTGATATTCTTGTAAATAAAATTTTTGTCTTAATTTCCTTTTCAGATTGTTCATTGCTGATGTATGTATAAAGACAAAATTCATTCTTGTGTGTTGAACTTGTACCCTGCAACTTGCTAAAGTTATTTGCTATAATAGATTTTCTTTGGACTCCTGGGAGTTTTCTATATATAGTATCATGTCACTTGCAAATAGAAATATTTCTACTTCTTCCTTTCTTATTTGCACTCTTTTTATCTGTTTTCATTGTCTAATTGTTCTGTCTAAAACTTCCAGTACAATATTGAGCAGTAGAAGTGAACCCAGGCATCTTTGTCTTCTTTCTGATACTAGAAGGGAAACTTCAGTTTTCACCATTAAGACTTTAGCTATGGGTTGTTGGGAACTGCTCTGCTTGGTTTGAGGAGTTGTAAACCCCCCCATGGCTAAGGCTGAATAAGTGACCTTCGGCCTGTGAGCCACTAAGGAGACAAAGCTTATCTCCCTGGCAGAAGCACTGCTTCTGCTTCATCCATCTCTGGCCCCCAACGCTTGGTTGGTTAGTCAATGACGAGTAAGACCCCTCAGAGAGCGAGGGGCATCCTAAGCCAGACACGATCACTTGGGAGGCTCTCAAGGAGGGCTCAGGGGGCTGCAGCAAAGAGGGGCTGATGGGCCCTCGCTCCCCGGCTTTTCTGACATAGCCTGAGTCCTCATTCTGTCTGCAAGATGTCTCCTAATCTCTTGGATGCCTTACTTCCCCTGCCTGACTTAAGCCTGAGACAATGCTGGTGGTGGGTACTGCCCTGTGCTGGAAAGGGCGGGTTCCCTAGGGCAACCAGGCCTAAGAAAGAATATGTAAAATCCTGTGAAACCTGCTTTTGTTTAGAATGCTCTCAATTAAATAAGGGTCCAAGCAAGGAGTTTATTCCTCAAAGTTTTATGGCTCTTTAGCTATCTGACTCTGACTCTAAATAGGCCTTCAAAGTTCTTTGTTATCTATTGTTTGACCCTCCCTGCCTGACAATGATTGATGAGCTTTACCTGTATCCCTGTGTGTTACAAACCTAATAAATACCATTGAGGTAAGGACTCGTGGCCTTTCTCCCTTGAGAGATTGACCACCTTTCCTCCCCAAGCAGATCATGTTTGGTAGCATTATTTTCATCCACGGAACACCCCCACATCCAGTTGAGGAAGTTATTTTCTATTCTCGGTTTTCTGGGTGCTTTTGTCTGTAAAGGGTGTTGTGCTTTGTCAGATACTTTTATGCATTAAATTGAGATAGTAGTGTGGTGTTTTTCCCTCTGTTTCATTAATGTGATGATTACATTAACTGCTTTTTTTTTTTTTAATGTTGAATCTCCTTTGAATTCCTGAGATGAATCCCTCTTGATCATGGTGGATAATGCTCTTAATATGCTGTAGGATTTGATTTGCTAGTATTTTGTTGAGATTTTTACCTGTATATTCATGAAAGATATTGGTCTGTAGTTTTTTTGTGGTGTGCACACACATATTTTTGGCTATGTGTTTGTGTACACATACACTTACAGACATTTCTGATTTACTGAAAATCTAAGCTGCTCCAGATACTTGAAACAGAATATTTGTCCAAATAAATACATCATTGTAAGACACCCCAGGAAGGATGGCAACCAAAAATGTGATGTAAATTCTCTTGCCATTGTTGTTTCTCAGTTAAGATTCTCAAAAAAGACTCTGGTTAGTACAAATTGCATCACTACATTGCTTCACCTAATGAACTACATTCAGAGTACTAGTAGTAAGTTGCCAAGTGCTTCTCAAACTTTAGTGTGCACACAGCTCACCTGGATGTGTTATTAAATTTCTGATTCTATAGATCTGTCACTAAGGCAGGACCCCAGGCTTTGCATTCTTATAGGCTCCCAGAGATGCTGCTGCTGCTAGTTTATGGGTAGCACTTAGGGCAGTGAGATTGTGACCCCGGATTAGGGAGGGTGGCCCTTCTTGCTTTGATTACTGAATTACCTGTGAACAAAGCTCTCTAATCATGGAGGCAGTCATATTAAAACAAATTTTTTTCATAAGGTACATAAGGAATGTGAATGTGCCTATATAAGAAAAGCAAAGATTTTACAATGTGGTCTACTTGTGACACTGCACATGACCCCAGCCATCAGTCTGTACAATTCTACTGCTTCTTCTTCCCAGTCGAAAGTGAATGGGGCCAAGCCTTAGCAACACTGTGCAGCTGATGAAGTTTTCCTCCAGAGTGTTCAGCTTCTGCTTTTGGTGGCCTACTTGGAAAATGAAGGCCACTCCCTGTCCTCATGAGGCTGGCTCCATGATTCCTGCCTGCTACTCCCTGCTCTTTTCTCAACATTGGGATGGATTTGCTACCAGTCAGTTGCATTAACTCCAATACCCCTTTTTTGGGAGAGTTGTCCAACTCTGTGGCACACCCAGCTTTCATCCCAGGCCTCTCTTTCTGTCTCCCTATCAGGTCAGAGAAGGATATTACAACAATAGCCATATATTTGTCCTTACAGATAAAGAGATTCACTCAGTGACACTGGGTAGATGGTGGTTCTTTTGCAGGTGGGAGGGACTTTGAGCATAAGTGGGGAAGGGACACGTTGGCTTGAGGATTAGGATCTGTCCTGGCATGTCCCCTTCACATTCTTTCTCTGCTCCTTCCCTTTAATTCCTGCCCCAGCACAGGTGGGGGTCACCCTGCCACCCCCTCAATCTTCACTTCCGTCTCAGCTGTAGTTCATGTTCCCTGGGGACTGCTTTTATTTTAGCTAGCATTGGATAACATTTTAGTCACCTCTCTTATTTCAAGGTTATGCCCCCAAAAGAGTCCCACATCTTTCCTGTTACTTCTACCTTTTGTACAAAGATAATGACTAAAAAATATAATACTAGCAAGTGTCTTCTTCCCAAATCAATCATTCCAGGGCTATCCCTGTGTGGCAGGACTGGGTCAGCAGCCCTGAGTGGGAAACTGCCAAGTGGACATAAGTTTCTGGGAAGTCAGAGATGGGAGCTGCCAAATCATCACCATCTGGGCGCACTAGAGCTGCAGTGTTCAAAATTCGACACTCATGAAACCTTAAAATTTTTTGAAAAGATTTGTAGTCTCTTGCACTTTTAAAAGCGATGAGTTAAAAAATTATTATAAGTTTAAGTAGTTGCAAAGAACTATTTTTCATGTACTATAAATCTTGATATTTAAAAGTAAATCTGTTAAGTAGTTTTAAGATTTATCCAGTTAACTATCATAATGCATAATACTCATCATCATCCATTTAAAAATAAATAAACAAGATTTTCTTAACTGTCAGAAAATTTTAAACTCATTTTCCCATTACACTTCCTCACAGGTTTTTATTTTGATATAAAACACATTTAGGCTTGAAAATCTCCCATTGATCACTTAATCATCTCTCTGTTGAAAAAATATGTATATAAACAATATATTTAATTTTTTAAATTCTTTATAACCCATTAAGAAGGCTAAGAGTGTAAAAATTTTTATTTTGTTTTTTAGAAGATTTTATTTATTTATTTTTAGAGAGAGGGGAAGGGAAAGAGAAAGGAAGGAAGAGAAACATCAATGTGTGGTTGCTTCTGACACGCCCCCTACTGGGGACCTGGTCTGAAAACCAGGAATGTACCCTGCCCAGGAATCAAACTTGCGACACTTTGGTTTGCAGGTCCGTGCTCAATTTATTGAGCTACACCAGCCAGGGCAAAAATTTTAAACTTTTAATCATCAGTATACTAGGGATCTAAATAACATTAATTTGTTTTATTATTATGCTTCCAAAGCAAAAATTTTATTAGAAATGCACTTCTCCATGAGATGGATGGGACATTATTTACTTATTTTACTATTAATACACATGTCACTGATAAACTGAGCTGGGTTTCAGTGTCTGTTTTCTGCCAATGCCTCATTTTTATAGATGTTGGTGTTGAAAAACCTTGTTCACACAGATTAGACAGGACAGCAAATCCTTGAATCAATGTTACTTAATTTAAAATATAACTCCTTCTGAGTTATATGCCAAAAATTACAAGATTGTTTATTATAAAAAAATATTTGATGAATAAACAACTGTTCAGATCACCGTTCAGTTTTGCAGGTAACAAACTGGAAACCAATTGATTGGCCAAAGAAGTAATTGTCTAATTGTTAGCATAATATACATTCTGCTCCAGTTTCCAGGTCTTTGAATTTCCCCTTTGCTTGTCACCCCACAGTGTTTTCCCCCTGAGGGCACCCCAAGGAGAATCTTTGTGGAAGAGAAGAGGAGCCAGGAGGAGGACACTTTGACCCTGTTCCCCTCCCTCCGGTGTTGCTGGAAAGGGGTCACATCTGAAAACTGACAAGCTCAGGGAGGCCTGCTTGGCAGCTTTACAAACTCAGAGACATAAAGTCACCACAGAGGATGGTCTGAAATGAAAACTTTCCAACTAAAAGTAGTTCCTGGTGGGTCATCATGTCCTAGGGGCAGTATCTTTCCATAACAAAGGTCAGTCTTCAGCTTAACTGAGCCTGTCTGTTGTCTTTTTGCATAACAGACCTGATAACATACCTTTGGAATAACAGCAAGGTAATTTCTTCCTGGCCACCCCTTAAAGCAAGTATCAGAGCAGTGATCCCCAAATCCCCTCATTGTTATGATTATCGTGTTAATTTTTGACTGGTAACCATCCTATGCCCACAAATGTCAAAGAAGTATGTGTCTATCATTTTAGTTTTCATCCAGTCCCAGAGGTCTCCCTGCTTTGCCTTCTCCTGCCTCCCTAATCTATCACTGACGGATTCCATGTAACCCTCTTATGTCTCGACCTTTGGTTCTAATGTATAAGATAAGTGGTAAAACTGCCATTTTCTGGAGCATTTTGTCAATCCATTGAGATTTGCTTCCCAGCAATTGTTGTAAGTTTGGTTCAAATATACTTATAAAAATTATTACAGGTTTGGACATTTCTTACACTAACACAGGTCAGCTGTAGAAATAAATATGTACTGAAATTGAAGACTGAAAAACCACTGAGTGCCCACATACTCCTTGGAAAATGTTCCAGTACTTCCAGCAGGCTAGTCCAACATTCCCTGGTATCCGCTGGGCTGAAGAAGGGGCTGCGCTGTGTGCTTGTCGGTGCCCAGACCCAGCAGAGATGAAGTTCCCATTGTTCTCACTGCTCTGTTTCCCAAGCACAGCTCAGAATCACGGTGGGCTCACCGAGCTCGGCCCTCTGCTGTGTTTCTCTGGCTGGCTTAGACACTTCAATGGAGGAGTGCAGCACCACATTAATTATTTAAACTTCCTGTATGTAGCAGGTGATACACATTAAGTAAATATTTTAGTATAAATACAGATCAAATAATATGTTTGCATTATTATTTCTAAGCTGTGTATTTGGATGTGCATATAACTCCAGGGGTATAGAAGTGGGGAAAGAAAGATCAGTTACAACCCTGACCAGTGTGGCTCAGCTGGTAGGAGTGTCATCCTGTATACCGAAAGGTTGTGGGTTTGATTCCTGATTAGGGCACATAGCTGGGTTGTGGGTTTGGTCCCCAGTCTGGGCCCGTATAGGGGGCAACTAGTTGATGTTTCTCTCCCTCTTTTTTCCCATGTCTCTAAAAACTTAAAAATTAAAAAAAGATTGGCTGAAGGACTCACAATAAACCTGATTTAAATTAGGCCTTGGGTCAATCTGTCTTACACTGAGAGGAAAGAAAAGAAACAAAACAAAAAAAAATGTCTAGTCATTTAAAAATAGTTGTCACCTTTCAAGAAGCCCTTGGTCATTTTCTGTAAGAACTGATGAGCTCATCCAGTGTTGTGGCCAGCTTGTAGCCACATATAATTAAGTTCTGTCTTGCAGTGGTTCTGCTGCAAGATAATGCAAGGCTTCTCTTCCCTCTAGGGGAGGAGGGGCAGCAGGGGGCAGGCAGGAGAAAACAGCTGTCCTGTGTGGCTGTGCAGGTTCATAAACCTTCCCTCTTGTTTTCTAGGAACAGCAATATTATGTACAGTATGGAAGTGAGCTATTATTTCACTATGTTCTTACTGAATTTACATAACAACTTGTGAAACTGTTATGTATTTTCCCAACTTTACAAATGAGAAAACTAAGCTTCAGAGAGGTGAATAACGTGGTCCTTGGCTTAAATCAGTAGGAGGCAATACCAAGGTCACTCGCCCAGGTGGGCCTCCTTGCTGAGCCCGGTTCCTTTCCAACCTGCCAAGGGCCACCTTTGGTAGAAGAGTGTCTCCCACTGCTCCTCTGGTGGGAGCAGCAGCTTCAACCTGTGGCCAGTGCCCCCATGGGGCCTGGGAAACTGCTACTGGCAATGGCTTCAGTCTGTACAAACGCAAGCAGTGCTTCCCAACTCTTTCCACATTCTGCACATGGAAAGGAGGACAATGTGCAGTCAGCAGTTATACGAAGGAACTGCCCAAGGTGGGAGGTTGGAGGCCAGTCTCTACCTGGCTGCTGTAGGCAGCACACTGGCAATCTACGCAAAGCCTGGGTGCCAGTGCTCTGACACACCGTGTGCAGATGCTCATCAAACAAAGTCTTAAGGAATGGCCACTGTCCCAGTTGGACCCCTGTAGAACTGCATCCCTTTGTGGGATAAGCAATAGATGTCCCTTTTTGAATTCACAGTGATGACACACTTAACATCCTGGGAGCACTGGTGACTTTGAATGACAGGGTGGGAGAAAGTGAAAGGCCACTGTGTTTGTGGACAGCCGTGAGTGATACCTTTTGTCTTGGGAGTGGTGAGCTGGCACAAAATTGCCTACAGGTTATAACATTACTCACTGTGTCTTCTCCTTCTCTGGACTGGATGACAGTCCAAAGGTTATGATGAGTGGGTTAAGATGAAATTATACAGTATGGAGTTTATGACTCTCACTTTAGACATAAATAATTTCTAGGGAAGTAGAGAATATATAGATGTACATATATATATACACACACACACATATGGATATATATATGGATGGACATGCATATGTGTGTGTTTATACATATATGTATGCATGTGTGTATACAGAGAATGAATATGTAGCTCCGTGTGTGTATGTAAGCAGGCTCTGGGGATTTTGATAAATGAGGAGATGCTAGAATATCTTGAGGCATAATAAAATTTGCTTTTTTAAATCTTGAAGGCTCTCCTTAGGGAAGGCAAGGCCATGATGGATGGCTCCTGTATCACTAAGGTCTCATTAAAGAGAGGGAACATGGAACTGCCTAGGTGGGGTGAGTTCAAAGACAGTATATCCCGCCCCCGCCATGTGGACTGAAGAGCCATCTGCAGAACAAGATTAGAAATTATGCTCTAATGGGAATACTCACACTAGGCCTCACAGGTGTAGGAGAGACATCAAAGGATGTTGGCGGCGGATCTCCCAAGTCACTTGGATGACACTGGGCAAGTGAATCAAACTTGTGGGCTTCAATTTTTTTCATCTAATAAAGGAGGGGTAGACAGGAGGCCTATTAAGATCTTTCTGGATTTCACTTGCTCTGATTTAACCAACTTCAGTTCAGTTACCTAAAACCTCTTTCAAAAGACAATGTGTTCTTCATGGGACAGTGGAAGAACAGGAAAAATTTAAGGAAATTTAAATTTTTCTTGGATACTTAAAAATTAAACCTAATTAAAGTCAGAATATAAGTAACTATTTAAAAAATTTCACTCAGAAGCAAAATTTGGTAACTTGTTTACAATGTAGGTTATTTTAGTTTAGAAATATTCTTCTTGAACAAAAGAAGTCAGGATATAGAGTGCCTTTTTTTGCCTTTAAAAATCCCCAAGATTCAAGTAAGGGGCAACTAAACAAAATGTAAGCTTTTGTTTTGCTTAAATCAAAGTAAATACCTTTGTAGTGTGGATTCCTAGGTCCCAATCTAGATTTATTGAATCCAATTGTCTTGGGGTACGATCCTGATATCTGCATTTCAAAAGTTCTCTGGACAGTTCTGATGTGTCATGCTCTGCCCTTGGGAATGTTCTGCAGAGCAAAGATGTCCATGTATTGTGACTCTGATGAGCTAATTATTGGCTTATGAGGAGCACTTAATACTTTTATTAGCATTCTAGAGAAGTGTAGGCTGCCAGTGGGAAAGATGATGTTGATTCCTGGCGAACCTGAGTTCTATTTGTTTGTATTTGTCGTGTACGTAAAATTTTGGCTTGCTGTTTTCAGTACAGAGGGCTGTAGTGTTGTTAGCTCTCATCTCCACATCTCACCAAGTCCAATACCACAAGGATCCTTCCATCTCCATTTCTGCACAAAGATGGCTGCCCTGAGCTCCTGTTTCTTTTTGGGCCCTGGTGAGCTGGGTGGGGTTCGAAAGCTCATCTTTAATCTAGTTACAGAGTGAGTTTGGAGCAAGCCCCAGGCAACATGCCTCAGGTTCCATTCCAGTCTTGTCCTTTTATTACTAGAACTAAAGTGCTTTCTTGAACAAAAGGAATCCAGACTCAAGAGTCTCAATGTTCATGGTTTAAATACCCCTGGTTTGTAGCCTTTTCACTCTTTCTTTCCACTATCAGTCTCCTCCCCAGTTTAAGAGCCTCACCTTGGCTTCTGCAAGTTGGGCAAGGGGATGTGAAGGAAAGAAGATTCAGCTGCTTTTTCTATCTCAACTAAGAGCAAAGTCTGCCTCCTCCCAGCTTTTTAGCATCTCAAACAGATTTCTTTCCATCTTCGTTATTGAACTTATTTCTATACTAATTTGGTTTCATGTTGTTTCTAGTCTAATCATTATGGCCTCCTTGGTAATTTTCAGGAATCCTTCCCTTAAGTATTTGGCAATGAGCGACCAGAAATTTGGGTCTGCTGAGCAGGTGGTTCCTAACTTGTGTTTCAGGCTCTTTGAGAAACACAGATAACCAATTATCTTGAGTAGTGAGGCTTGCAGGAAGGAGACATGTAGAAATGAGAAATTTCATGGACATGGAAAAATGTTTACATAGTGGGAAATCATTGAGGGTGTGACAGGACTCCAATGACAGGGTTATCTTGTGGATCCCTGGCAGTCCAAGTCCATGAATCTCACCTAGAGTTTCTCAGCGTCAAACCTCATGACTCGGTTACTCTTTGTACGATTCAAGATCAAACTTCCCCAAAGAGGATCTGCCTAGGTTGGCTTTGGGGACAGGCCACCTCAGCCCTGCTGGCCAGCCTGTGGTGGGCTGCTGTTGAGTTAGGTGCCCCACTATGGTCCAGACAGCTGTGGCCAGGGAGTGCTGGAGAGAGGTGAGGATGAGGAACACATCATATGAAATGGGACCACGGTCTTAGTCTGAGCTCCCTAGAAGCAGAGCCTGAGGATTCACGTGAAAGTGATTCATCAGAAAATGTTTCCTGGAAAAACTAGTAGAGAAATGAAGATGTGAGATCTAGAACGCAGGTCAGGAGAAGCAGGAGTATGGTATAAAGCAAACTCCTCCAGAAGGTAACATTGGTTCAATGCCATTGGAGGAGCTCTGGAGCCAGGGTGTGCCACACCTCAGAGTTGCCCCAGTCAAGGCTGGGGGACTGGGGTATACACATCCCTAAACTCATTGGTATTTGGTTAAGTATTGGCCTATGGCACAAATGCCAAGAAACTTCCAGCTTTTCTTGTGTAGGCGAAGCCTATTTTGGCAATCTGAAGGCAATACTTCAAGGAGATATACAGTCCATTGATGGAAGTGAATGCACACTGGGGGCCTGTGCTCGAGAATCTGAGGGGCTGTGGGTTGGAGCACTTAGGATGTGGGCAAACACCCTAAGCTGAAGAGTTTTCTCTACACTGTGCTGACAAACACAATCAACATGGAAACCAGCTCTGCATCTAAATGACTGAGTTAGTTATCTACGACCTTTGTCTGCAGTGTGGCATCTTTGGAAATGGCCAAGTGAAGCTAGTGAGAATCAAAGGCCACCCCAAAGCAGACTGCAGTTAATTAACACCAGCCAGACTGGCTATTTCCAGCTTATAAAAAAGAGAGAAACTGTTTTCAGCCATGTCAACAAAAATAAATTCACTTTCTCATTAAACCAGTGTCATTTTAAGTAGCTTATAAAAATAGAGCATATCTGTCTATATTCAGATCTATCTTTACTTCCACAAACTCAAGTCACTTTCAAAAGCTACATGAATTTTCTTGTACCCTCCAGGGGTGTCCAACATTTTGGTGTCTCTGGCCCACACTGGAAGAAGAGTTGTCTTGGGACACACATTAAATACATAAACACTAGCAAAAACTGATGAGCAAATAAAAAGTTTTAAGTCAATTTAAGATTTTGTTTTGGTCTACATTCATAGCCATTCCAGGCTGCTAGTTGGACACCCCGCAAGACTTTTTTCTCTGCTCATACCATTCATATTTTCTTAATAATGTAGAGTCTATGGAATCTTAACCAGAATATCACAAAATGGCCTCAGATCCTAAAATGTCAGATCTTTTAAGTAGTTTCGATATATTCCTATTTTTATGCATAGTATTAAGTACAGTCCAAAACTTGATACTATCAACAGCCCAATGTTTACCATTTTATGACTGTATTAAACATTAAACCAATGTTTCCCCTATAACTATTTTGTTTGTGTCCTTGTTTGTCTTGTCCTTTAGAGTGTCAGGCTTTTTTTACAGCACTTAACATGAGTCCTTTTTTTTTTTGTGATGATTACTTGATGACATTGAACTGTCAATAAAAAACAGGAACTTTATGACTAAACTTGAGAAGAGACTTAACCAATCTCAGCTGCTGGGATGGTAGCCAATTAATTACCCCATAATGCTCTTCACCTGATAACTCCACTCTGGACTTTTTCCTTTGAGTTTTATTTCTTTTGGGGAGAAAGAGAAGCAGTCCCACTGTCAACCTCTTTAGAAGTAGTGGCCATTCTATTTATATGCACTAAGAACTCTTAGCATTTCTAGAACCATTCATAAGTGAGTATCCAAATTTTGATCTATTTTTCTAGGAAGGACTTGAATAAAACATCTAATTAATTCTCTCCTCTATGGCCCACTGAAGCATCATTATCCCTATTTTATTCAGAGACCCAGCTAACCTGGAATGATTTGGGGACTTATGCAATATCACATCGCCAGGGAGGGAAGCTGTCCCCTCTTTCTCCAAGCACATTTATTCATTCATTTGTTTGAACAAACATGTACTAGGAGTCCACTATATACCAAGCTTGATGGTAGGAGGTAAGATAAAAATGGAAATGTACAGGCAGAATGAAGAGCTATTGATGGAGGGGAAAGACCATGGCTTTGGGGTCAGACGGACCTAGGTTGGACCCCAGCTCTCTAACCTCCTGGCTAATGTACCTCGATCAAGTTATTCAACTTGTCATTACCTATAAAGGGTGAGATCATACTGTTAACCCTGTAGGATTATTGTGGAAATCATAGATGATATGTATGAAGCTGGCACAGGGCCAGTAATTCAGAAATGGTGCCTGTGACTAAGGCAGGAAGAATATTGTCCCTGCCCTTGTAGGACTCATAATCTGATGGGGGAAACAGCATCTGGAAACCTCTGACAATGAGATAATGGTCCTGATGAATGAGAGAGAGGGGTGGGGGAGAAAAGAGAGCAAGAGCAATGCACTGTGGATGCTCATCCTCTTCCATGCAATCAGGAGGCCACAAGCAAAAATGTAAACTTGGGCATGTCTTTCAGCCTCTAGAATCACAGTTTCTCACCTGTCAGACAAGTTGGCTAGAAGACAATAGCTACACCTGACTGAGTCTGTGTACTTTGGCTCTCTACAGGTACTCTTTGAAGTGATGAGCGTTTGTACAATGTGTGCCCTGCAATTTCATGCCATAAAAGCAATTTAAAAAGCTTACAGTGATACACACCCCAGTGAATAGCTTAGTAGCACAAGTGAAACATAACAGTGATGGCTATTGCCTTACTGCTGTAAATGATAAAATTCTCAGTGAATGCTTCACACACTGAGTTAAGTTTCCCAATTAGTCCTCCATGAAGCACTTTTCTGAAAATATTAGTGTTATATTCTGTACTTTTGGAAACACTGCTTTTTCCAAAAGTACTAATTTCGAACACAGTACTCAACGAAAATAATATCATTGA
>PVKM010026946.1:0-11271 GCA_004027735.1 Carollia perspicillata | reverse complement strand
TCCTCTGTCCAGGGGCTGTGCTGCACATTGTAGGATGTTGGGCACCTTTGGGTCTCTCTACCCAGTAGCATTTGCCCTTGCCCCCACCCCCAGTCGGGACAGCCAAAATGGCTAACAGGGATCCCTGGGGCAGGGAGCTAGTTAGAATATAAATTCAGGCACAGAGATGCAAAAGAGCAGGGCCCTAAATCAAATAGTGTTCTGTCTTTCTTGTGGTATACTCCATGGGGAGCTTGTCCAGAGCTGGTCTAGTGGCTGGTTCCACACAGTTGTCAGGGACCCAAGTTGCTCTCCTCTGGCAGCTTCTGTGCCTGGGATGTTGGCCCAATCCAGGAGGACCCTCTACATTCCCAGCTACAGGGCATAGGGAAGATGAAAGGGGCTGCCTCCTTCCAGATGGCTGTACCTCTTCCTTCCCCTTATATCCACACATGAACTTAGTCACGTGGCTACTCCTAGCTGCAAGGGAGGCTGGGAAGTGTAGTCTTTAGCTGGGTGGCTGCACGTCCATTTAAAAAATCCACTTCCTTGAAAGGTGGGGAACAGGTGAGACAGCTACCATTCCATTTTTATAGGGATATGCCTGAAGCCACAGGGCAGTGGGCTGAGAGGTAGACAGGCCCTCCGTACCCCAGACCTGGGCTCACTCTTGCGCATGCCCCGCCTAAGGAGTCAGGGAGGGCAGAGCTGTCTTCTGTCACCTTGAAGGGGGTGCTGCTCTTCCTCCCTGGGGCAGAGCCAGGAGCTGTCTTGCAGAGCAGGGTGAGGATGAGGCCAGAGAGGCCCCTCGGGGTCACAGCCGAGAGCCTCCTTCAGTTCCACGTCCCGGGCACTTCTCTCGCCTCACCCTGGCCTGGCTCTGGCCCTGCTGCATCTAAGCCTTACGGTGCTGAACCCCCACACCAGGCAGCTCCCCCTCCCTACTGCCCAGGACTCTTGCAGGTACAAGAAACCAAACTGAAAACAGCTTAGAAAAGGGTTCGGTTCTGGACTCAGGCTGGACCCTAGGCCTCTGGGAGGTCACCGGGACATGCCCTCTCTTCATTGCTCTGTCTCGCTTCATTCTCCTGTGGGCTGTCTCCACGCAGGGGTAAGGAGCTCTCGCTCCTGCAGCCCCTGGTGCCCTGATTTCAGGGGACAGCATGTGTCTTATCCCAGCAGAAGTTCAGGGTGTGGTTCCCATGAGCCCCCGGGCCCATGAGCTCAAGAGGCGGGGTGCCCTGAGTGCCAGATAGCTCTGGTACCCTCCACTGGAGCTGGGGGGTGGTGGTGGTCAGCTAGTGTACTGACCATGTGGTCGTGGGGATGTGGGTAGCGGCTGTTCCCTAAAGGAGGGAGGGATGGGTGAGAAACCAGAGGTATTGAGGACCTTGTTACACGGAGGAGGAAACAAGCTCAGAGAGAAGTGACCTACCCAGTGTGACCCGCGGTTACTGCCACCTGGGGCTGGGGCTGGGAGTCTGAGGCAGAGTGAGGGTAGACAGGAGCCCCCGGAGATGTGTGAGCATGTGAGCTGGGGCTCCGAGTAGAGGCTGCCAGGGCACGTAGCATGTGGCAGAGGCAGGCGGGCAGCCAAGCGGGTACTCCAAGGACCCAGTGGAGGGTGGGGCCCTTCCAGCGCCTTTCAGATCACCCGCAAAAGAATGGGGGGGGGACCAGCACCACCCACTGGCTAGGTAGCACCGCACTGCCTCAGTTTCTCTCTCAGTGCCAGCCCCATTGTATTCTGGGTTCCCTTCCCTGAGGGAGAAAACTTACAGCCGAGGCTCTGGACCTAAGTGTGCAGAGGTGTGAGGCCAGGTCCCGAAGCTCAGGGCTGCCCTGTTTATCAGAAAGCTGTTTCCCAGCCTCTGTCAGGGGCAGGCCTGGGAGGGCCCATGCAGAAGCCACAGGCATGCGCTGGGACTGATGATTGCAAGGGACACACACACGCCAGCTCGGCTCATTTGGGTAAGAAGGGGACATTGTCATGAGGACAGGATGTTGGGGCCCTCTACGGCTCAGGATGCGAAGCTGGCTTTCAGACCCCCAGGAGTCTTTCTCTCGGGTGTATATTTATTTATTTTTATTTTATTTTATTTTTTATTTTTAGACAGGGAGGAAAGGAGGGAGAGAGGGAGAGAAACATCAGTGTGTGGTTGGGTCTCACATGTGCCCTGTTGGGGACCCAGCCCACAACCCAGGTTTGTGCCCTGACCAGGAATCCAACCAGTGACCCTTTGGTTCTCAGGCCAGCACTCAGTCCACTGAGCCACACCAGCCAGGGCTCAGTTGTTTTTTTGTTTTTTGAATATTTTATGAGAGACAAAGTAGGAGGGAGAAAGAGGGAAGAAACAACGATGTGTGAGAAATACATGGATATGCTGCCTCCCGTGTGTGCCCAGCTGGGCACCCGGCCCCGAACCCAGGCATGTGCCCTGACTGGGAATCAGACTGGGGACCTTTCGGTTTGCAGGATGACGCCCAACTTACTGAGCCACACCGGTCGGGGCATCTCTCTCACAGTTTTTTATTCTTACTTCTGTGCACTCTCTTCACTGGCCAAGCTCCCAGCCCCACCATGGACAACGTAGCAGCCAACGGCTGAGTTTTATATCATCTTACTGTTTCAGTCACTGGAGAATGTTACCCGTTCCTCTCTGGCCTCCAGCAAAAACATGCCCGGCGGGGAGTGGGGGGTGGGGTGGGATTCATCTGCTCATCTTAAGCGAGGTACCCATTTCAAATCAATCACCCAAGGCCGGGGCAGGGACCTACCTATGCATGGTCCAGCTTGAGCCAGGGCCCCCTTGGATCAACTGGACCGTGGCTGGGGTTTCTCAGAACAACGCAGGTTTCTTGGGATGTTGTGGGGGGCATTTGGGGGGTGAGGAAGACAGGGTTCAGAAGAAACAGTGTAAACTGCTGCCCTGCCCCCCCACCAGAACACACCCAGCAGACTGTGTGGGAGGCGGGCTGGGCTTGACCCCGGAGGGCCAGGGAGAGGTCTGGCCTGCAGCCAGGTGTGGTTTGTCCAACACAGTGTTTTGAAAAAATGCAGATTAGGTGGCAGCGTTTAGGTCAGGAGATTACACATGAAAATCTCTTCTTCCGGCTCCTCCATACAAATAAAAATTCTAGCCACACTAGGTCCGAAGTGTGAACGTATTCAAGGTTGGGAACTTCATAGCCTCTGCCTGGATGATGCTGACCGAGACCCTGGGACCTCCCCAAGGCAGTGGGCCGCCCGCAGGACAGATGCCTCTTTCCAAGGGCTGCTGAGGAGGAGGGGCCTGAGGCTCAGAGAGGGGAGGGATTGGCCCGAGCCTTCAGTTCTTACACCTGGGCCCTTTCCCAGTTCTCTCAGCAGGATTATTACAGAAATGTTGATTTACATGTGCCGTTATCATAAAGGACTCAACAAGGTTTCAGTTGGAGGAGCCACATCCACAGGAGTGAGAGGGAAATGTTCTGACTCTGATTCCTACTATAGTGCTATTACTTACCTCTGAGCTTCCTGGCAGCCAGAGAGAAAAGATAAACACAAACAGCTCATTTTATTTCTGATATGTGATCAAAGGGAGAGATTGACTCTTCATGAAAGGCAAATTTTCTGATTCTAAAGACTAAAAAGAAATGTCTCAAATGGGATATTATAGGTAATACAACAGACTGTGCTCAGTGTTTTTTTTTTTTTTTTTAAACAAGGGGAAGGATTGACCCAGACAGCGGAGCTGTAGAAACAGCCCCTGTGCATGGAGGCAGACTTCCTCTTCCTGCCAGGGCATGCCAGAGGTCTGTGCTGGGAACGGCCTGAGGTCTGCCTTGACGACAGTGACTCCTGTAATTCTTTCAGAACGCATGTCTTGGGGCACGTTTCCTTAGCTCTCAGACACATGGCCGAATTCTCCCAGCGATTCTGTGTGCGGGGGGCACTGCGAATCACAGATGATGAGAGTTCAGGTAAATGTCCCCTGCCAGAGCCTGGCATTATGCAAAGCTCATGTCCAGTTCTCTGTAGAGACCTGTTGTTCTGCCCTGCTTGCCTTGCATGGCAAATGTCTAAGGAGACACTCGGAAAGAAAGCACAGAGCACATGCTGGGGGGGGGGGTGCGAGAGGCAGCTAGCTGGCTGATGCTTCTCTCCCTCTCTTTCTCCTTCCCTTCCTGTCTCTCCAAAAATAAATGAATAAAATTTTAAAAAGTACTCTTGAGCCCTACAGAGACACGTCCTGTGCCTGCTCTACCCCAGCCTGGCACCAAGAATGCAAAGACAACCAGATCGCCCCTGATCAAGAGAGCCGACTAATGGGAAGGGCGGGTGGATGTGAAGACAAATCACACAACTAAAGGTAGCAAGAGAAGTATGTGTGAGAAACTGAAGACGGAAGGGGTTTGTCAAGGAAGCCTTCCTGGAGGATGTAAGGACTGAGCTGGGTTTGAAGGCGGGGGAAAAGGAGCTGGCAAGAGACCAGAGAGAGCCCCGTCCAGTCCAGACCGGTGAGTGATGTCACGTGGTTGACACAGGGCATGCCAGTAAGTGGTGGGAGGGGAGACTGAACAACCAGAAATTGGTGTTCCAAGGAAGGGTTAAGTTCCAGGAGAGAACCTTCCAGTTGCCACCTCCTCCAGGAAGCCTTCCCTGACCCCACCGGCAGCTTTTCCCATTCTAGCCTTAATCTTGTGTTGTGGTTTTGCACACGTGTCTGTGGAGAGCAGTGGCAGCATCTTCTGGTTGCAACCCAAAGCCTGCCTGGCACTGGACAGGGCCTTCGTGAAAGCATGCTTGTTGACAAATGGGGCCAGTCTCTTTAGAAGTCTCGCCAGAGGCTACCGTCTGCTTAGAGACTAAGATTTCAGAGAGGCATGAAGGCATCCTGGGGGTCGAGCTGTCGTACAGATTTTTAAAACGCCTCTGGAGGTTTTGCAAAGTCCTGGGAGCTCTCCCTCCCCACCATCTGGGAGCTGTCAGGATACAGTGGTTGTGTCTGCACCCGGCCTAGAGGAGGAGGACGGGAGGTGGGGACGGGCAGGGTCCCTGCGGAGGAATGGCTACAATGTTCGGACTCTGGCCCCGGGGGACGGCACAGGCTTGTCATTGTTCCACCCCCTCGTTCTCCACTCTGGGAGAGCGGGAAGGGCTTGGGAACGCTGAGAGACCAGCTTTGGGAGAAGGACAGCGGCTGCAGTCTTCCCCCCAAAGCCGTCACAATGTCAGTCAATGCCCTTGCAGAGGCCCCTGGGTGGGCAAAACTTCTGCCCTGCCCCATCATGTGGGAGGTGTGAACATGTTCAAGGTAAATGACTGAGAATTTACCTTGGTAAATTCTTTTTACCAAGGTAAAAAGGCTGAGAATTTGGACCCTGCAGAGCTGGGTGTCCAGCTCCCAGTTCACTGTGTGCACGTGGCAAGTCCATTCCCCTCTCTGTATCTGCAGCTGTGAACAGCTGGAACTGACCTCAAAGTCACAGGAACCACGAGGATAAACAAAACAGGAAATCAGGACTGTGAGGCACCATTTTAATGGCCAACAGGGACGGAGCTCACAGCACCTCTCACTGTATTCTCACTACCACGCAAGCGGGTCGGCAGGGTGGCTCACCAAATACTTCTGGCTCTCAGCTGTGGCACGTGGCAGTGTTTCACCTCCTTGTGCTGGCAGCTAGTTCTCGCCAGTGAGCTGTGATCCGAGGTGAGTCCAGGACAGAGCACCTAGTAGCTAGTGTGCGATTCAGCGCCCCGCCCCTCCCTTGGCCACAGCGACCACTGGCTCCTGAAGGTGGCTGCTGGGTCCCGGAATGAAGATGACACAGAGCAGCAGAGCCTCAGCTGACCCAAACCACAGTGCACGTGAGGCCTAAAGGAGAAGTAAACCTTCGCTGTTATAAGCGGCCCCTGGGATTTTGTAGGTGTTTTTCACTGCAGCGTAATTTAACCCAACCTGACTGATAAAACCCCCATTTTACAGATGGATAAACTGGAGCTCAGAGAGATTGTGACTTGTTCAAAATCACACGGCAGTAACAAACCCAGGTTTGAGGCTCCAGCACCTGTGCCGATTGTCTGGGAGCCACCACAGCGATGCTTTTGCTTAGGTGGTCTGTCCTCTGAGGCCGCTTCCAGGCTTGTCAATCTGTCTTTCTGTGGGAAAGGTTGTGTACTCGAGGTCCTTGCCACTTTGGGCCACTAGAGGGCAGCTGAGGCCAGGTTTGTAATTACTGTCCTGGGCGGGCAGTGCCCCCCAGGCCCTTCACCTGCCAGGCAGAGGGGCTGGGGGGCGGGGGCCCGGTGGGCACAGAGATGAACAACACTCATTGCTTGCTCTCAAGGCCTTAACGGCCTGGCAGGGAGTGAGATGAAAAAATTCTACACCTTCAAGCTTGAAGAGGCTACATGAGGATACCTGGTCTCTCTTTGAAAAGGCACCTTAGGCCCAGCAGGCAAGTGATTTGATAGATGTCGCTGACTGAGATGTTGGCCAAAGTGGGGAGATGACCCAGGACCCCTGACTTCAGCTCGGGGTTCCTGCACCTCAGAGATAATGCAGTCATGTGGGGGGTGGCCAGGAAAGGCTCCCCCACCCTATTTAGCCAGATGGAACACGCCACCCCCTCCTCCAGCCCCTCTGTTCTTCCTCAGGTTGGTCTGATCCTCAGGCCTCAAAGCCAGAAGGAAAAGGGGTTAGAACTTCAGAGGCTCCCTTCCCCCATCCAGGGGCAGGCCAGCAGGTTGCCCTGGTAACAAGAGCACAGCCAAGTTTGAAAACCTATAGCTCCAGCGGGAGAGCATGGATAAGAGGGTAAGGTCCTAGGTCTACCTATTCACCATTCATCCATCCATCCATCCATCCATTCATTCATCAGTTCATTGACTCTACAGAAATGTACTGAGGCTGATTCTTGCCAGGCCCTGGGACCCAGCGAAGAATGAAGTCCAGGCCCTTCAGAGCTTTGCCTACCACCATGGTAGCTGCTGATTAAAATGAAATAAAATAAACAGTTTAGTTCCTTGGTCACCGGAGTCACGTTTTAAGTGCTCAATAGCCGCCTGTGGGCAGTAGCTGTTGCAGTGGACAGCACAGAAATAGAACATTTCCATTATCACAGAAAGTTCTATTGGCCGGTGCGGCTCCAGAAGCTCGCTGGCTAAGGAGAGTGGTGCACAGGGGGACAGACCACACCACACAGCGTTGTGTGGGCTGTGGTGTCCTCACCAGCAGGAGGCAGGTGACAACGGTAAGGTTCAAGGCGATGCCAGGAGAACATTCGGCCTAGTTCCCAGCTCAGGGTGAGTGCTGGGGGTTTAGCCTACGTCCCAGACGCTGTAAGGATCTGTTCACACTCCCGTCTTCCTGAGCAGAATGAGAGCTCCTTCCCAGCCCCGGCTCTCAGTAAGTGTTCAGTAAACCGTAGTTATTATCATCACCATCTCTATCATTAGTGTGGCTGTGATAGAGGCCAAAGAGGGTGCCCAGCCCAGCCCCCAGTGCCAGAAGCAGGCTAGGGGCTGAGCAGGTCTCCAAGGCCCAGGGCTGTGTTATCTTCGAGTCCTCAAGGCTGTGGAACAGGGTCTCAGGGAATAGTTTTTGAAGCAGACAGTCCTTCCCTTGCCTTCAGGAACTGTAGCTGGAGGCTAGACCTTAGCTGGGTGGGCAAGGCCTGAGGTCACAGAACTGAAGTGGGGGGGGCCATGCAGAAGGAAAGCAGATGTGAGGGTGGCACCGTGATCATCTGAGTACGGCCTTCTTGCTGGAGACATCTCTCCAGGGGTCAGAGTCCGTGGGAGGGCAGATGTGGGGGTGGGGGAAGCAGGCACGGAGCCCCAGGTGGCCTGGACTGCAGGGCCACCCAGCCTAGCTGTTGGGAGTCTCCCATGGCCCTTTGGGATTCCAGAGGCTCAGAGCAGCCATTCACAGCCGCCCACTCCAAGGAAGCCAGCCCCTCCCTGACCCGGAGCCCAGCCCAGCTGGGCACGTAGCTGGTGGGACAGGTCAGGAGAGGGCTGGGCCCTCCGCCTGGGGGCTGTGGCCCGGAGGCTGAGTGGAAGCCCAGGAGGGGACCTCGGGGAGAGGCCCCTGAGCTGCTTGACATAGCCACCCTTGGGGCACAGAGGAGGTGAGGGGCCTGCACCAGTCTCAGCTTCCCAGACCAAAGACCACTGGACCTTTCTTGTTCTCTGATAGAGGTAGGCGGCTGTTTCTGTGTATAGGGGGAGGGAGAGGACCAAGGGATCTCGGGGGTGGGACGTGGATCTGGTGATGTTAAAACAGGTCTCAGGAATCCCGTCCTCTAGCCTGTGCTGTGTGGGTGTGCACGCCAAGGGTGCACATTCGTGGTCATGTGTAGGGTGAATGTGCGAGTGCCCAGGTAGTGTGGTTGTGAATAGGGCAGTAAGGCAGGGACACGCCAAGCGGGGAGGTGATGGAGGCTGGCAGTCTTGGGTGCAAATATGTGGCTGGAGGGGGATGAGGGACTAGGGCAGCACTGTGAGGGGTGGCGAAGACCCCCTGCTCCAGACCTTAGGGAACTGGCTGTCGGAGCAGCCCCCTCTCCCATGAGCTCCGCCTGCCAGCCCTGGCCTAGCTCCCCCAGCGTCATGTTCCAGCCTGCTGTGTTGAAAGTGACAGGAACAGCTTTGTTCCAGAGGGTGAGTTACATGGAGCCTGGAGTGTGTGCCAGCTGGCCGTCTGGGGGCCCCAGAGCCCGCCTCGGGGCAGGTCTCATCCACGCAGACCGCCTCTTCTCTCCCCTGCTTCCCACCTGCAGGCAGTCCTGTGTTATGCCGCCTTCTCCGCCCCTGCCCCAGCCCACAGAGTGTTTCAACAGTGTCCTTGTCCCCCTTGTGTTCCCCTCTCCTTGCTCTGTCACACTGCCCGGAGTAAGCCTTCCCACCTGCAGATCCAACTGGGTCATCTTCCAGGGCCTGAACATCTTTACGGCCTGGCCTGGGCTCCAGGGCACCTGCAGCCTTGTCCCCTCCCCCTCCCAGAGGCAGCCCAGGGACCCCTACGGTGGACTTCCTGGCCTCTAGCCTCTGTGTGAAGTACTCCCACCCAGTCCATCCTCCCGCAGTGACACCAGTGCTCCCTCTGAGCACAGCCCCGCCTGCTTCCCTGCCTGGCAGGTTCCCTGGTGGCAGGTGGGGGCTGGTTCACAGGACAGATGTCCTCCTGCAAGCCCTTGTGACTTCTCCACTTAGGCCCCACCTTCTCCAGGGCCCTCATCGGCTCAAGCTCCAATCCCGGCTCCAGCAGCCGGCCAGCCCAGGGCTCTTTCCAGGTCAGGGTAGGAGCTGTAGTTGCAGACCCTGCTCCCCAGCCAAACCGCCCACCCCTCAGTCTCCTACCCGGACGCCTGACTCCTATTCAGTTGCCGTGGGTGGAACCCAGAGCCCTCTGCTCCTTCGAGAAGGGGCAGAGGTAGAAAGGCCTATGACAAGCACTGCCCTCTCTGGATGTGACCCCCATGGGGTTGTCCACAGAGAAAGGGGACAGACACACTTGGGCCCAGGCAAAGGGAGAGGGACCCTGCCACTCAAGTTCCTCATAGAAGGAGTGGCCTGGTCACTGGAGGCCGCCCTTGTTGGGACATTCTCCCACACCCACCCGTGTGGCGCCTGGGTAGGAGTGTGTGTGAGGGGCCCTCGTGGTTGAGGGGTGTGCAGGTATGTCACAGGTGGAGCTATAGGAGGACTGGAGGGAAGGACCTATGTAATCCACTGAGGACTTGACCGTTCCCCAGCAGTCCCCTCTACATTGGGCAGTGTCGGTGGCTGATCCACAGGGGAAGGCGGGCACCGCCCTGCTGAGCCCTCACCGCTGCTCAGCCCCTCCCTCTGTTGATCACCGCAGGGGAAGACGAAAGACCTGGCTGGACCACGACTTTGAGATGCAGCCTCACGGAGCGCCAGGGCCCAGAACTTCCTTCTCTCGAAGCCACCTGCTGGGGCACCCGGCCCACCCCTCCAGGCTCCCCGGAGGGGTGTCCCCTCTCATCCCCGTTCTCAGGAAGACCATCCGTCTGGATGCCTTCCCTCAAAGCCACAGCCCCCAGGCTTCCGGCCAACCGGGCCCCAGAGCCAGGACCCGGAGTGTGTCCCCACAGGAGACTGGCACCAGCCTCATGCCCAGGAAGCTCAGCTCCATCTCCTTGACGCTCCGTCAGAACAGCCAGGCATGGGGAGAGGTGCCCCCGCCGGGCAGGGAGGCTGCCATCCACGGAGGAGGGAGGCTGCCTACTCGGGACTTACCATCCGTGGCCCTACTGCCCGGGGGCAGGGTCCACTCTGAGGGCCCAGAGAATCCAGGTCTGGCCAAACCCAGCAGGATGCCCGTAGTGGAGAAGCCCCTGGTGAGTTCCTACCTGGCCCTGCCTTTCCAGTCCCGGTCAGCCCAGAGTCCACCAGGCCCTGCCGGGCCAGGCTCAGCGGGTCAGAGGCACCCTGTCCCACCGACTGCCCATGTGCCTGCCAGGCCTTCCCCAGGAAGAGGCAAGTCCAGGTCCAGGGGTATCCCGAGACCCTGGCTGCATCTCCAAAGGGCCGCGTCTACCGTGGAGCCTGCGATGGCCGTGGGTTTGGCGACTCCGGACATAAGGCCGGGCACAGGCAGATATTTAGTCACAGTGGCCACCAACAGACCTAACTTGGCTGTCAACTTGGCCACACCAAACACATCCAGACTGGACACAGGCACCCCGTTCCTGGCTCCAGATGCCAGACTGGGCGCAGCCAAGCGGGGCCTGGTCATGGACCGGGTAACCCCAGAGCTGGACAGGCTGGGCGAAGCCATAGCTACAGCAGGCACAGCCACGCCACATGCAACGACAGGGGCCACAGCCTCAGATTTGGCAGCCCGAGGCCCAGTCAAGTCGGGCACAGCCGGGCTGGACAGAGTCCTGGCTTTGCATAGAGCGAATCCCGCCAGACTGGATGTAACTACGGATTCTCTTGTTTTGGACACAAGCAGTCTGGGCACAGCCATGGGTCCAGTTGTGCCAGCTGCTCTAGACCCAGCCACTGGGGAGACCACACCGGACAGTGTCATTAACCTGACCACCTCAGATACTGCCACCTACCCACAGATGTCACACAGGAGCACAGACCCAGGCCTGGACCACTCTACAGCCGATGATGCCAGAGGCCTGCCCAGAGAAACCGAAGGTAAATGCAGAGAGCTTGGCCGGGCTACTGGGAGTCAGGAGGGGGCGGAGGGGGTGGTAGAAGGGCCTGGGGATGGATTACACTTGGATAGGTCAGAAAGGGAGGGGGACTCTAAGGTCAGAGTCAAATGT
>PVKM010026945.1:0-19051 GCA_004027735.1 Carollia perspicillata | reverse complement strand
GTCTTGCTGGCAGGAAACTGGGAATTTGTCTACACGTAAAAATGGTTACAACGGTACAGTTTATGCTATGTGTATTTTACCATAACGAACACACACACCCCTCACATTTTCCATAGCTTACAGAAATTCAGGCCTGCAAATGGAATGATTTCAAAAACTCAATGTCCGCAGCATCAGTCAGCTTCTTGTCTGACCCGTAAGTGTTGACAGAACTCAGCTTCTCCCTCCAGGGCTGCCCATCAGGAATGTCTGATTCCACACGGAGCCACAGAGCCACGGGAAGGGGATAGGAACATGTGAGGGAAACCCCAGCTCCCTCCCACGCTTTCCTTGCTAATGGCCACCCAACACATTTCTCCTCCGAGTCACTGAGTGTGACTCTCTCTCTTATTCAAATTTTATTTATTGCTTTTTAGAGAAAGAGAGAGGGGACCATCCCTTTGTTGCTCCACGGGCTGATTCTTGGATGAGCTCTGACTGGGGACGGAACCTGCCACCATGGTGTATAAGGGATGATGCTCTGACCAACTGAGCTACCAGCCAGGGCCAGGCCCGCCTCCCTTTCCCAGAGCGCAAGCTCCTTTGTAAGAACAAAAGGGCGGGAGAGCTTCACACTCCCCTGCCCGCCCGCCTGCTGCAGAGCTGACTGCAGTGGCTGCTCCATAAACTGCCCCGGGGGCCTGGTGGCCAGTCCAACCCAGCAGAGTCCCCAGGGGGACTCTTATGAGGCCACAACCACCAACAACCAGCCAGTGAGCAAAAGAAAAGATGTTGTATGACTGACTCTTCAAAAAAGAGGACTTCTTTTACCTTTCGAACTAATAAAAAGAAGGAAACTGGGTTTTCTAATTGGCATGCCTGAGAGAGAGGAGAGGGAGAGGCAAGCCCTGAAGTTCAGGGAGGAGACCCGCCAACAGCCTCCTCCAAGCCAGCAGCCCGCCGGAGCCCGCGTCCCGCGACGTCTCTTCCCCACACACCCGAGGCAGCAACGACCCCTCCCCACACCCCGCACCGCCTCCAACCGGAGAAACTTGACCCCCCCATGCCTTTCCCCGACTTTAATTATACACTTCTTCAGGCTCCTATCGTCTCCAGAGAAAAACAGATGTAACAGACAAGCAGAGAAACTTACAGGGAATAGAGAAAAGAACTGTCTATATCCAGCACCTTTTTAAGCTTAAAAACATCCCCTCTGAATTTCTGCGGGTAATCGGGAGTGCGTGTGCTCAGAGCTGAATTACTTTGTTCCTTGTTGATAGCTGTGGTGCAGCTGCTTGCACACACACACACAGAGGAAGTTTCTTCAGAGTGAAATTCAAATTGTGTTTAAGGGAGACCAAAGGCAGCACTGCTACACACGCTGAGGATGAGTTCTCGCAGCTTCTCCCGTCCGGTTCAAGTGCACCCACATATGTGGGGTCGGCAAGGGGAAGCGGCGATGAGGATTTATGATTAAGGAAGAAAGGTGCCCAGCTGGCGCCCGAGGAAACCCACCACGGACCTGCCATCTCCCACCGGGGGCAGGAAACACCTGGTTCCTAGAGGCCGCCCGGCCCCTGCAGGCTGTTTTGGGGAACAGGGTCAGGGTGCAAATCTCATCACACCCCCCGAGCCCCTGCCTCGGGCCTGAAGAGAAGCGTCAGGCCTCCCGGCAGCAAGCGCCCCACTTCCGGTCCTCAGGCAGTCGCCAGCCTTTGAGCTGGCCTGACAGGGCAGTGGTCAGCCTGGGCGAAGTCTGTATCTTTGTTGACCGAGTTCCGATACAGAAAAACAACTCAGCCACGTATCTCTACACCAAGGCCTGTGCTTTGCTTCACCTGACCCGACAGCGTGTAAGGAGTGTTTTTAACATGCTTCTGTATGAAGCCCATGCGCACTGCACCCAGCCCCGCGGCCTTCTAGGACACAACCCCTTGTGGCTCTCGACTCTCTGGGATCCAGCCGTTACTTTTTAAAATCAGTACTAGGCAGAATGTTAGGAGCCCTGGTCTCCTTGACCAAGGCCATAAGCACATAACTGTTAAGAAGAGGAGCTAGCAGAGTGGCTGCCTTTCTATTTTGAAGCTCACGTGACACGAAACAGACTGGAAAGTGATGGGGCGGAACAGAGCAGACAAGCAACCGCTCCACCCCACAAGTGCTCACTCACTCACAAGGGGTGCTGGATCCACGAAACAGGAAGCAAGGGGAGAACGGGGTCCCTTCCACCCTCAAGCCTGTCGTTTAGTAGGGGAGCCAGACAGGTCCCAAGTAGCCATGGTATTAGAAGGAAGACACAAGCACAATGGCACTCAGAATGAAAGAAAATCCAGTAAGACTTCCTGGAAGTAGCAGCATTCGAACTGGATCGGAACTGGGGGAGAGCAAGCACACAGGCAGACGGACAGCACGGACCGGTGTACACATGGGGCAGAACAGTATATGAGGCGGGAAGCAACGCAGCTTCTGGTCTCCCGAGATGCTGCAGGCAGGCAAGAGAGCACTGGGAGCTAGCTGAGAGGGTGAGAAGTAGTGCTGCTAGACCCTGGGCGAGTTATTTTCCCTCCTGAGCACCAATTTCATCACCTGTAATATGGGGATAACGCAGCCCCTGCACCTCCCAGGTAGACACGTGAATTAAGTGCAATCTGTGTGAAAAGCATATTGTCATAGGCCACCTAAGTAAGGCATGCAGGGGCCCACGAGCGCACTGAGGCATGCTGGGGATGGGGAGGGGGCCAGGCCTGACCACGCACAAGTAGCAGCCATCATAGCAGCCAAGGCAGCTGCTTGGTTTCTTAAAGCCTCCTGAATGCTTGGACTTTACCCACACCCTCATGTGGATCCAACAGGCTGCTCTACTCTCCCTCGCCGCCCAGCCACACTCGAGTGGAGAGACTGGTGATTTCTGAGGAAGGGAGGACCATGACCACAGCCCAGTTCTACAGCTGAGCTAAGGGCTTCGAGGAACAGAAAGGAAGGGATGGAGGCGAGAAGATTTGCCAACTCCCGGAAGGCAGTCAGGGAGCTAGGGGAGCAGGAGGAAGGATCAAGACCACCACAGATGGAGACAACAAAGGGGGAGACAGACAGACAACCAGGGGAAGGAAAAGGGTGAGTTTCAGCTCGGCCCAGCTGACAGTTAGGAATGCTTCTGGGGTGGAGGGAGAGGCCAAGCCTTGGAACTGGGAGGTAACAGCTGAAAACAGGCGAGCCACTGAGATCACTACGTGGGAAGGTCTGAAGACAAAACCCTGGACAACATCCACGTATGGGGACAGGAAAGAGAAGCGATGACAACCAAGAACAAACGGTGTACCCAAGAGGAAGAGAACCAGGGGAGTGGAAGCAGGTGGCTGGTGGGGTCGAACACTGTGGGGACACCGAGTAAGGTAAGGACGACAGAGAGGGGGCCCCCATGTCCTGGGAAAACACAGCTCCACCGAGGCCAGAGCTGCACAGCCAGCCGAGCCATCAGGCTGGCACTGCCTTCAGACATAAGTAACTTCCTTCCTGCACTTGCCCAGTGGACGCAGGGAGGGTTTAATTTACAGCCTTTTAAAAGAGACCATGGTCGAGGGAGAACGAAGGCTTTCGAGCGCGAGACGTCTGAGTGGGCCACGCTATTGCTAAGGCACAATGTAGACCCCCAGGAGTCTCACTCGGAGAACTGTAACTTGTATGTGCCCCAAGGTAATTACAGAAGAAAAAACGCTCCTCCCAGCAATGCCAAGAGGGAAGTGCAGATAGAACCACGCCGCAGGAGCAAAGACGCAACTGTCCCGTGGTAATGACACATTCCAGCGCTGCACCGCATGGCGTGGGCTATCGCTGTGAGGGCCAGCCCCACCCACCCCCACACCCCCCCACTGTGCTCAAGTCTCTGAATGCAGCCTCATCACAGGCAGCAGTCCCGAGGCTGCACAGAGAATGGATTTGATCATGTGAGGTCCCCTTTATTAGAAAAACAAATTATTGTACCTAAGAATTTAAACCTCAAAAGTGAGCTAGGTACTCTCACCGGTTTCTCAAAACATGAAGGCACAATGCTTATAAAATAAAATGCTCCACAATTAACGAACACCGCCAATCTCAGACCACGTGGTGTAAAGAAAAGAGTATCCAAGCCGAGGCCCAGGCTTCCGGACAGACGCGCAGGTGCCCGTACCTGCTTCCCCGACTCCAGGGAGCCCAGACTACTGCAGCTCTCCTCCGACGGGCAGGTTCCCATGGGAACATCATCTCGGAAGCCGACAAACTCTTCATCGTCGCTAGGGGCGTTAAAGATGTCAGACACTTCTTTAGAGATCTGTTTGGGATTTAAAACAGAGAAAGGAGAATCACTTAGGGAAATTTTCTAAAGAGGAGGAGGAATGACCGTCTCATAACTCGATCAGTCTGCCTTGGTTGTCCCGACGACCCCAGTAACCCTCAGCCAAATGCTGTAGGCACAAATCTCAGGCAACAAGGGAGCTGGGGTGGAAATAAGACTTCTTCGAACTCTAGAGATCTATCCCAGCTTAGGGAGAATGTGAAGACCGTGCCTAGACAGAAGCCATTCCTGATCGACAAAAATCGAGAAAAGGGGGCAGGCAGCTGTCTCTGTGAAAGCAGTGCCCTGTACTCTGAGATGTGCCTGTGCAGGGCCTCCGTGGGATGCCGCCCTGAGACGCTGCTGCGCTCCTCCCTCACAGCCCCCACCTACGGTTCCTCCTCCTCCGTTCTTTCTCCCCTGCCGGTGCAGGTATGAGGGCGCGCACCATGCACGGCCTTCCTCCTCTCCTGTGCTCTCCCTTCTTGCCTCTATTCAATCTACTGCATAGGGAGGCAAAAAATGGCAGGTTACCCTTATCGGTTAGTCGCGTTTTAAAAAACACGATGATAAAAGCTTTAAAACACACGCGTGAGAGGATGAAGTAGTGTAATAAACGCACATGTCTCAACCCCCCCGCCCAGCCAGGATCAGTCCGTGAGTCCCTGCCCCACTGCCCTCCTTCCAAATTATTTTATTTATTTTTTTAAAGATTTTATTTATTTATCTTTAGAGGGGAAGGGTTAGGGAGAGAAATATCAACGTATGGTTGCCTCTTGTGTGTCCCCTGCTGGGAACTGGCCTGCAACCCAGGCATGTGCCCTGACTGGGAATCGAACCGCCATCCTCTGGTTCGCAGGCCCTCGCTCAATCCACTGAGCTACACCAGCCAGGGCCCAAATTATTTTAAAGCAGTTATAGACAGTATCATTCACCCGGTGTAACCAGCACATACAGTCTGTGATTGCAGTTTTATTAACTTATTTTTTAACTCACCGATCAGCCCCAAAATGGTGTTTCACAGACTCCTTCCTGTCCCTTTGGATTTCTTGCGCTTTGGCAGCTGAACCTGGACTCTGATCGGGGCTCCTGATTCAGCTTTGCCTTCCGGCACTGCCTCCCAGGCAGCTCTGCTCTGCGTTCCCCCTTCAGAAAGCACCTCACGTCTGGCTGTCCCCCTCTTTAGTGGTCACGTTATTTGAGTAACAAGTTAAGGTGGGGTCTGCCAGGTCTCTCCCTAGCAAAACTACTTTACCCCGTTGTATTTATTACTACGCAATAACTGCAGTGATATTTGAGGGAGAAACATCTCGATCTGTGAATATCCTTCTCCCTGATAACATTTCCCTCCGTCCTTTCCGGATCCATCAACAACCCCTGCCTGAATCGGCTACTGCATCAGGGGTTGCAAAATGGTGATTTTCCCATTCTAGTCAACCTTCAAATACTAGCTGGCATTTTCTGTAGTACAATATTCTCTCTCTTCCTGCCTTTCCCTTCTTCCCACCGCCCCCCCACCACCACCTTGTAGATTCATGGATTTTTTTTAACTCAATGTTATAGCCCATTACTGTCGTCATTCTTTCCGAGGCCCAAACTGTGCCATATTTGGCCACTGGGAGCTCCTTCAAGCTGGGCTCTGTGCCCTTTTGAAGCAACCCTAACAGGCTTTGGTCACCTCCTTCCTTTCTGTCACAACAAGCACGCCAAGCTAGCCTTGCACTTCACCTGCCCCAGACCTTGAATCAGCCACTTCTCCAAGGAGCCCAGGCAACAGGTTTGGCAATGATTTCTTGGATATGACACCAACAACGCAGGCAATGGTAGGAAAAACAGATAAATTGGACTGCTTCCAAATTAAAAGTTTTTGTGCATCAAAGGACACGACCAAGAGAATGAAAGCAGTAACCTAAAGAATGGGAGAAAATGTTTACAAATCACGTATGTGATAAGGGATGGACACCCAGAGTATAGGAAGAACTCCTACAGCTCAACAGTACCCACTGAAAAATAAGCAAAAGACTTAAGGAGACATTTCTCCAGAGATATACAGAAGGCCACTAGGCACAGGAAAAGATGTTCAGCATCACCCGCCATCAGGGAAGTGCAAGTCGAAACCACATGAGATACCCCTTCACATCCATTAGGACGGTCACTAGCAACAGAACTGAAAATAAGCACTGGTGAGGAGGTGGAGACATCAGAACCCTTGTGAACTGCCTGTGGGAAAGGAAGCCAGCGCAGCGGCCACTTGTCCGGCAGCGTGGTGGGTCCTCGGCAGGTCAAGGTAGAGTCACTACCCTACGACCCAGGAACTCCACTTCCAAATGCATCACACGTGGGGATTCGAACAGAGATTTTACACCAACGTTCACAGCAGCATTTTCCATTATAGCCAAAAGGTGAGAACAGCCCACATCAAGTGTCTGTGGATGCATTATTATTCAACTTTTAAAAACAATGACATTCTGACATGTTATAGCACAAATGAATCTTGAGAACATCATGTTAAGTGAAATAAGGCAGACGCAACAGGACAAATACCGTATGATGCCAATACAACTCCCAGCAGGTACCCAGACCAGTCAAAATCAGAGACAGAGGTGGAGTGGGTGTGGGAAGGGGAGTGCAGTGTTCAACGGTACCGAGTTTCAACGTAGATGGTGTAGTTCTGGAGACGGACAGTGGCGATGGTGATTGCACAACAATGGGACTCGACTTCGTGCCACTGAATTGTACCCTTACAAATAGTTAACATGATCACTTTTATGTTATGTATATTTTATCACAGTAAGAACAAGGACAAAAGAAAAATAACCGATGTTATTTTTAGATTTTATTTACTTATTTTTAGAGAGAGGGGAAGGGAGGGAGAAAGTGAGGGAGAGAAACACCATGTGAGATACGTTCCCAGGTTGCCTCTTGCACACTCCCAGTCGGGGACCTGGCCTGCAACCCAGCCATGTGCCCCAACTGGGGATGGAACCAGCGACCTCTCTGTTTGCAGGACAGTGCTCAATCCACTGAGCCACAACAGCCAGAGCATCCATATTATTTTTAAAAGAGAAAATACGAGTAGGGAGAAATTTATAGTCAAGTAAATTGGCAGAGGTCCTGAGAAGGAAGTGAGCCAAGCCACTTGGGAAGTGCTAGGTAATTTCCCTTTCCAGAAAGGTCAGCAAACAGGAAATGTAAAGCCAGTGTTAAGATTTCTCTGGATTCTGAAAGACTGATTATAAAATTGGAGAAGCTGACTCAGTGATTTTTCACCAGGTGCTACTGGCATTTTGGACAGGTCTGCTTTGCCCTGTGGGACTCCGCTGCCACATACAGGGCACTTACCATCCCGAACACCAGGCCACATCTTCACATGAGCATTCCCCTCACCCCATTGCACTAACAGCCAAGATGCCCACATGGCGGTAAGGTGAGGTACTTCTGTGTAAGGTAATTTCTATTACCTTTCCATTGCCGTTGTGTGTCTGCCAGCACGCAACAGGTTAAAAGCTATAGCAAACAACTCCACATTTCAAAGCCTTAAAATAAAGCCAGGTTTTTTTCCTGTTCCTACGACATGTGCCTCCTGGGCCAGCCAAGGGAACCACTCCACACTCCTCCACAGGACCCTGTCCTCACACACGACCCGGCTGACACACTGCCATCTGGAGCACCGGCAGACGGAGGGCAAGCGAGACACAGGACAGGATGCTCTGGTGTTTAAAGGATTCCCCCTAGATGTGACATGCAACACCTCTGCTCACGTTCCCCTGGCCACAGCGCATCCAACAGCCTCACCTACTTCAAGGCCCCCAAAAATGTGTCCTCCCGTACACCCAGAAAGAAAAGGAAGAGAACATTTGCATAAAGCCCTGATGGTTCCCAAACTATGATTGGACAGCATTCTGTATGGCTATAATGTAAAATTATTAAAAAGACGGTAATAGTAACAATATGTGCTGGGCATCTGATGAGGAATGAGTCTTCTGCAGTAGGAGGAGCCAGACAATCTTTAAATAGCGTGAATGCGGTGTGATAACTGTGAACAGGGAATGGTCCGGAAGGGCACTGGACCCAGCTGTGGGGGTGATGGTCAGGAAGACTTCTAGGGGCCTCGAGATCAGCCCCTTCTGCGATCAGCCACAGCTATGCAGCTGCAGGACAGAGCCAGACAGGGGGAGGACTTGCCGCGGATTTACAGGTGGAAGAAAGAGTCGAGGGGATGGAAAGTACAGCCTAGGGAATACAGCCAATAATATTATAATAAGCAGGCACGGTGCCAGGTGGGTGCTGGTCCTACGGAGGGGGGAGGGACCACTTCTTCAGGTATAGAAATGTCTAATCCCTATGCTGTCTACCTGAAACTAGCATATTCTATGCCAACTGTAACTGCAAATACGAAAACAAAGTCGGGAGCACGTGAGGCGTGAAGCGCCGCTCTTTCAGAGGAGCGTGTCCCGAGCTCAATGCAGACAAGCACCGACCAGATCCGCCCACAGTGAGAGGGGAGGAGCTCCACTCCCCAGCCCAGCCCTGGGAGCCTTTATACAGGGATCCTCTTGACACACTTCTGTCTGCGAGAGGAAAACGTGCCCCAACAATCACTGGGCCGGCGGCTCGTGCAGGCGGCTGACACCACTTGGCTCCTGGCATTGTGCCCGAATGAATGTGCACACTCCCCAAGCATGCACGCTTCCTCGGCTCCTAATTACAGCCAGGGAAGAGGACACACTCAGCACGACGAAGGTCAGGAGGACAACTAGATGCTCTTTCCAGTGAGTTTTTAGAGCTGGGAGAGTTGGAAGACGGAGTGAAAGTCTTTGTTGTTGCTGTCTCTTTAAGTCAGATGAGGGCCCGCATGTGGGGAAGGGTAAACAAGGCCCCTTTTTTGATATTTTAAATGATAAAACTATTGATATTTTAATGACAAGTTAAATCTCCCCGATTTAAAAAAATGCCCGGTGCCAATTGTCAGGGGGAAAAAAAGAGAAAGAATTACGAATAAACAATAATTTTCAATGTACTTTTTCCCCCCTTAACTTTCCATTTTAAGCCAATGCAAACAGAGAACAAAACAAAGGCACTAGACATTTTGTATTTTAAAAAATTCCAGGGATTTAAACATTAAGTTAGGTTTCCCTTTCTTCCCCATGTGAGTGCCCTCAGAATCCTGGAGCTTTAAAGAACAAGGTATTGCGGGGGAAACATCGTTTCTGTTTTGCAATTTCCCACAGGCGGGATTCCTACACCTTACTCTGCAGGTGCACACTTCTCACACTGCAGCCAAAGGGCTTTCTGGACCCTGGGTGGGACAGGGAGGGGAATTTCTTGCTACAAGATTAATTTAAAATACCTTTTTGTGTGTGTTAAATTAAAATATTTCGTGGAAAAGAATGCAAAACAGGCCCAGCTCTTAAAGATGAAACTGTAGGCTGATGAGCAAATCTCCCGCACTGGCAGGGCGGGGGCAGGGCCAGGGCCACCCCGCCTCCTCGCCCTGGGGCCCCTGGGGCCCCTGGGGCCTCTGGGGCCTGCGGGAAGGGTGCTGCCGCCACAGAGAACCCAGCGGAGGCCTGACAGTGGGCACCCCAGCCTGTCATAACTCATGCTTCCACTCACTACCCACTGACAGCCATAAACTGCCTTTTTTTCTCCCTTAAATCCTCACCTGAGGGTATGTTTATTGATTGTGGGCAGATGGGGGTGGGGAGAGAAGAGAAACATCAATCAATTGCCTCCTGTACGCGCCCCAAAGGGGATGGAACCCACAACCTTCTGGTGCACAGGACAAAGCTCCAACCCACTGAGCACCCCACCAGGGCCCAAAACCACCTTTGTAAGAAATTCAACACTAACACCTACCTACCACTATATGGCAGGCCCCTTCACACAGCAGGATATTATCACACTGGCCTGCTACGAGATTTGAGTCACCGGTCATCACCCTCAAGGAAATCGTGGGCCCTCCTAACAGACAGGGTTCACCAGCAGCAGGTGAGGGGTGGTGGACAACGCCAGGCCCTCTGACAAAAGTCCACATGCCAGAGCTCACTCACATGGGCAAGGCACTCCCCAGGTGCACGGGAGTCTCCTGGAGGGCAGGGTTAAAGGTGGGGCCTGCTCTGGCAGGTCTGGGGGGGACAGCAGAGGGGTCTGTGGGAAGGGGTCCCTGGACCACGCCCACAGGATACTGGTACAATTGGCAGAACACAGGACACTTACCCACACACCTGGTAGCCTGGGCTGTCCTAGAGCACAGGCTTTGGAACTCCTACTTAGGGATTCGAAATGCTATTTTGTAAATGTTTTAAGTGGGACACACAACCAGAAAAGTGCATGTATCTCAAGTGTACAGCCTGGTGAAGCTTCACAAACTGCACCCACCCCTCATGACCAGCACCCAGATCAGAAGTACATTTTTTTTAAGCTTAGAACCTGTTCGACCTTGAGACGCTCAACCTTCTGGGACGCTATGTAGGAAAGAATTAACTTTTCAAATAAGTGGGACCGAAGATGGCAACTCTCTTTAAACTGATTCTAGGAGAGCAGCTCGGCACAGGACACCCCGCCTCCCACGGCCACCAGCAGCTAGCACGTGCCCTTCCCAACGTGACCGCCTGCCGCACAGGCGCCCACCGGGCATCCATTAGCACATTCACACACTGGGTGGGGGTGGGGGGGTTCCAGGCAGACCGGATGGTGGCAAAGAACATACACCACTGAAACTACTTTCCACTTTCCCCCAGAGAAAAGCACTCGGCTGGCTGCTGAGTGCAGGAAGAAAGAGTCACTGTTTCAGTCCAGTGATCGTGAGCCCCGGCTCTAAACTGAGCAAAAATTGCTTTCTCTCTTGCCGAGGCCGGGCAGGGCTGAGCGGGTTGGCGCGCTGCCCCCGTACACACAAAGAGGCTGCAGACTCCTTACCCAGTCAGGCCATCTACCCAGATTGTGGGTTCGATCCCTGGCGGGTAGGGACATGTAAGGGAAGCAACCCACTGATGTTTCCTCCTCTCCCTAAAATCAATAAACATATCATCAGGTGAGGATTAAAAGGAAAACAAAAAATCAGTGTGGACTCCAACACAAGGAATAAGGCAGGTAACTATACCCCAAAGATACTTACTGCAAAATTCGTTTAATACAGAAAAAGTTTTTCAACCGAAAATTGACACATAAAATGCATCTCTACTCAATGAAACAGTCATTAAAAGTAAAAACTAGCAAGACTTCCAAGCTACTGAGAAAAACAGCACGGAAGGCATGGAGGAAACACTTCATACTGTGAAGTCACACAAACGTGACAGAGAGGCCACTGAACGGAAAGTATCTGGAAAGTAAGACCCCGCAGCAGGGTGGGCGGAGCCGCGGCGCGGGGTTTCATTTCAGCTCATCTTCGCCCGCTGCTCCGTGCACAACACAAAATCCATGTAAAAATCATTTTTTGGTATGAGCTTCGTGGACCTTATTCGTATTCCGAAGCTGACATTGGCAAACGGTAGCGAAGGAATCCTGTCCAAAGCATAATCTGGTCAGTTCCTAAAAAAGAACTGGACTGGCTACTGACCGCGGACACCCGGTCCTCCTGGTTAGAGGGAGCGGCAAAGGCACCCCGAGAAGACACAGAAGTGCTGACACCCCTCACTTTTAAACAGTGCGTTACCCTTGACACGTCCTCGATCATCTCAGTGGCCCTGTCCTCATACAATGATTTCAGTGAAAACTTGGTAACCCGCCAAGGTCCGGTGATTTCAGATGCTTCAAGTCAGGCAGTGGCTCTGGGGACAGAATCCTGGCTCTTCTCCTTCCTTGGCGGTTAACCTGAAGCTACTTGCTCAATTTTACCTTATCTTTACTGGGGACCCGGCCTGCAATCCAGGCATGTGCTTTGACTGGGAATCGAACTGGCGATCCTTTGGTTCACAGGCCAGCACTCAATCTGCTGAGCCACACCAGCCTCAACTCTACCTTATCTCTGAAGTAGGTTGTAATGCAGACAATACAACCTACTTCACAGAACTATAGTGAGGATTAATTCTGACAACTTTAAGTACCTAGCACGCACGACCTGACTTTTAAAAAGAAGTGATAGTTTCCTTGGGGTGGGAGGGGAGGTGGTAGGGAAGGATGGCTCTTAACATGTCCCACTCCCCAAACCAAGGGTCACTGAGGCCCCACAGCACAGAGCAGGGGCCAGCCAGGACTGGCAAAGGCAGGAAAGGCAAACCGTCTTCCTTTCTTCCACCGTAACTAACATACCTAGCATGTAACTGATGCTCAAAGACCACGTGAGCTGATGAGCATGAGGGGAAAACTGGCAGAGAAGTGAACTATCTGAACTCCAACTCTGCCCCACGACATACGAGGTCTGTCCAGAAAGTATCCAGCCACGTGCTATGAAAAAGAGGGACATTTATTGGCAAAGATACAAGCAACATCGTACATAGGACAGTGATGCCTCAGTGTCCTTCAAAGTGGGCACCTTCTCTCCCATCACCATCAGCTGCCCCATCATATTTTCCTGAATCTCATCGATGCTCTGAAACCTCTTCACTTTCAAAGGTGAATTTAGTTTTGGGAAAAGCCAGAATTCGCAGGGTGCCAAATCTGGGGTGTAGCAGGGCTGAGTCACCTGGACAATTTGATGTTTCACCAAAAATCTCTGCAGGAGACATGATGTAGGAGTGGATGCATTGCTGTGATGAAGCTTCCAGTCACCAGTTGCCCATAGCTGTGGTCTTCTGACTCATCAGAACGGTTTCCAAGGAGGAATGTGAAGCAGATTCATTGCTCTAATCGCTCATCAGTTTGAATGCAATGGTCACACGGTACACATGCTCCCTCAACAGCATCTACTGCCCCCACTGACCAGTACAGTGAAGGCATCACTGTCCACGCATGCGCATTCCAGTCCACTCTCCTTGGCTGCCAAGTCACATCCTGGTTTGTCATGCAAACCATTCTCGTCATATTAACAACGGTTGGGCTTTTTCGGGGCAGACCTCGTATTTTTTGCATTGCATAGAGGGCACTAATGTTTACTATGGAAGACAAACTTTGCTGTGTGTTAACTTCAGCTATATTGACCAAATATGCCTCTGAACTATTTTTAAACATCCAGAAAGCACTGCTTTTCATAAACAAAAAGGAAATAAAAGGGCCCCACTGTTATTTTCTTATCTGTATCCTCTCCTCCAACAGCCTGTTATCAATTCCGCTTTGGTGAATAAGCTGTGTCTTTATAAAGCCAAACTGTACCTGGGAGGTAAAAATTCCACACTGTAACTCAAAGAGTGCTGATAAGTAAAGGAGAGCTCTCAAAGCAGTTTAAAATGAACATGCCTGGACTGTTCTATTCAAATGGCTTTACTGATCTTTCCATTAATTTAGTGTAACATTCATAAGTTTTTTAAAGTCATATAAATTATCTCATGGTTTTCCGTCCTGGTCAGAATTATTGTGTTCTCTGAGGTTCCTCCTGATCATTAAAAATTCAGCTCTTAAATTAAGAGACAATCAGTGGAATGTCAGAACAGTGACCAAGTGGCCTTTTTAAATACAGAACTATAAAAGGGGCGAGTCATTGCATTATCCTTCTAAGAAGTCACAGATGAACTCCACTGTCTGACCGGCTTCTGGGTCTCAGGACACGAATTTTTAAGCCACAGGATCAGATGGGTACCACACACTTTGTAGCTATGAGGTCAATGCCAGGCAAAACTTCTCCTTCACCCTTCAGCAACATGCATATTCGTGAGAACATTTAGCGCCATTTCCTTCTCCGAGGGTCCAACCTGCACCCTGGAGCTAGGTGAGACTTAAAGGCCAACGCTGACATTCCGCCACCCAGTTTCTTGGCTAGGAAGCTGAGGCAGTCTCCTCTTCAGCTTCCGTGAGCCATACTGGTGAGCACTCTCAGCAAGGGACCAGAACCATCCTTGCCTTCACTGGGGATTACTCCTGTCGTTCAGTATGAGAGCACAAAGACACAGTGGTCAGCCCAACCAGAGCTACAGCCCATGGGAGGTGAGAACACTGTCAGAGGACATCAAATCCGACACGCTAGTGAGGTGTCCCCCACCCCAAAGAAAGAAGCTAGCTAGAAAGGAGTTCAGAGTTTAAATGAATGCCTTCCTTCTCTTCCCTGCCTAGTTCCTCTACTCATAACATCACGCCTAAACCGCTTTGCTAGAACCCCTTCTACCTCCGCACGCGTTCCAAAGGATGGAATTTCACTTACTGTGCGTGTGAGATGAAAACCCACCGCACCCGGGCGTATTCAGCGTGCACTAACACTGCTTCCGGCAGTTCACCGCACTGATTTATTCGTAAGGCTGGGGGCACAGAGCAGAACCACACAAATGTAACATCTTGCCGCACCTGAAATGTTCATTAAGTGCCCTTATCTGCAGTCCCCTGCCCACCCCATAGAACCACTCGCCACTGATTTAAATTAAAGAAACTATAATCTGCTCATATTTAAATTATGATGAACAGGAACATTTCCACTGGAAAAATCATCACACATCTTAATTTGCACTGCCAATTAGATCTTCAGTAAGGAAAAAAAAAACTGATCGTCTTACATACAGTAATTTGCCCTAATTGACGCATATGGGATGGGTATAATTTGTGGATTCACCCGCACATGGTGGTTTACTTAACATTTTAGAGCTATTCACTTCTACCTACACATCCTGGGACATTTTGAACTTCCTGAGCACGAACTATGTATACTAAGTGGTGGAAGTGAGACGGGCGGAACAACAGCGGTCAGGCAGAGTGATACATTATCAAGATACATTTTCTGACGAAATTCACAATGGGCTCAAAAGCTCCTTCCAGAAAGTTCAGTTTAAGTCCTGGAGAAACCTGAGCCTCTTAGAAGCACAGGATACTGATGTGGTGAAGGCTCAGTGGCCTAAATAAATAAATGAATATCGAACCCCGTCTTGGTCCTCTTTAACCTTGAGTTACTGTTTGTTTTCCTGGTTTTTAATAACTCTTCTCAGTGGAAAAACTTAAAAATATTACTTTCTCATTAGCATCCACAACAGATTTCTCTCTAATGTCCATTTTCGGAAAGCCTGGCAGAAATGACTAAAAGCCAAGTAACCATGAGCAGCTCTACCTTTAGTCTGCAGCTAGTCCTGGCTGGGTGACAGCGGCCTGGGCTCAGGCACCGCTAGGCACCACTGGCCACGCGGGCAGCCTGGCGCTGGCCAGTCTACTCTCCCAAGTCCACAAGGCCCAGCGCCCAGATGGAGAAAGGAGGTAAACACCAGTCGAAGGTAAGGTGGGAGCCGTGAGTCAGATGAGTTCACAAAAAGCAAGAAACACCCCCCCCCCGCCCCCACGCTAAGTATCTCTCGGGTTCCCCCAAGATGCTGCTCCCTTCCCGTTCTCAAAGTTTATTTTTAGTTCATTTGAAAAGAAAAGTGTTTATTGCTTACCTCTGGGAAAAAAAAAAAAACGTGAACATTCATTACTAGAAAGTTGAGAAAAAAGCCCTTTTAAAAAGTAAGAAGGAAAACTGAAACCACGTTCACAATCCCAGCCCCCACTGAAACACTGGGGTAACTTACTCGCAAGTGCTTGGTAATGAAATTTTTAAAAGCTACTTAAGACCCTAACGCGTTAATTAGGGTCGTGCTGTGTCAATGGTTCGGGATCTTGGGGCTTTTGTTTTTTAATTTGGCTTAATGACATTGCGATCCCCACCCCCACCCCGCCCCAAGTGGTTACAAATTCCTTGAAAACATTTACAAAAGTTCTAGAACAAACACAAGAGCAATTCCTTTTAAACTCCATTACCTAGGTTGAACTGGTCTGATTCGCGACTGTTTTTTTTAGAAAAATTACTCTTTTCTTAAACTTCCTTATCTCTGTGCCAATTTCTAGAAAAAGTGGAGGACAGGCACCAGAAAAGCTCTGCACCCCCAGCCCTGGTTCCAGGAGCGCAGCAAAAGCGAGCGCTGCGCTCCTGCTGCCTCCCCTGAAAATACGTTCACTCTTGGGGCTCGTGGCCACAGTAGACCGGCCTGCGACCCCGGGGCCCCCACTCGGGATGGAGGCCAGGGCGCTGGTGCGGAGGCTTCCAGCCTCTCCAGTCTGGCTGGTACAACCGTGACCCACTGCGCACACCTGCAGGGCGCGCCCACTCAGGCGTTCACGGGACTGGGCGCGCCAGACCCACAATTTCGCGGCCAAGGGCCACGTTTCCAGCCCAAAGGGGAGAAGGGCTGGGCGCAAAAGGAAGGCAGGTTGTAGGGGTGTCGGGACTGGGTCAAGGGCCGGACACTCACCTGGGAGCAAGTCTTCTCCATTTTCCACCCGGACTCCAGCCTCCTCTTTGCACGCTGCCACGGGTAGTTTGGCTCAACCCCCGGCACTGCGCAGGGAGAATGCCTGCAGCCGCGCAATCAGCGCCCGAGGTTCTGGCAGGCCCAGGGAGGGGCTCACTCAGCGCACGGGACAGGGGGAGGGTACGGCACCGCCCACTTGGCTCCGCAGCGCATGGCTGTGATGCTTTGGTCAAGGACCGAAAGTTCGCGACCAGGGAACTTTGCTTCTCAGGCGGTGCAGACGGGGCGGCAAATGGGTGCGGCCTGAGGCAGCTAGCTGTGTGGGGGTGCCAGGGTCCCCCCTACAGCGGAGGGAGGGAGTGGAGCCGTCCGGCCGGATTTCGCGCGGGAGAAATGAAAGGAGGCAGTCCCAGCACAGCCTCCAGCTGGCATTCTGAGTTACGTGCGCGGGATGTTTGCAGGGTTTAGTGCTGGGTTTAGTGCTGGCTGTGTGTGCCCTGCAGCGCAATCCTCTGCTGCATGCGGCTGTCTCCAAGGCTGTTTCAGAGCTGGTCTCGTTTTGCTATTTTAAAGAGGCAAAGTTGTGCCGCCACCCCAAACATTTCCCTATGGAGTTCACTTTGCAAAAAGTTGCAAACGCCCCTGGAACTTTAGGAGGCCTTTGCTATACCATTGTACACATAGGCCTCAGCGCCGCTAGACAGAGTTCGAGCGTTCAGAAATGCCGATTAATTTAACAAATATTGGCTGGACACCTACCATGTGCCAGGCAGTGTGTTAGGCCTGAGAACACATGGTTAAACCCAAAAACCTGTCCCTACGGAGTTGGAGGTTACAGTCAGGGAACCAGCCACCTCCTGTATACGACTGATATAAACATAATAGTGATGCAAATAAGTAAAATAATAATGTAATTAGTAACTAATTTGATTAAATTTCAATTAACAATGAATTCAAATAATACCATGTAATAATGGTGAAAATAAGTTCAATAATAATGATGCAAATCAATGTAAATTTGGAGCTGTAATAGATGCCATGGTTTGTAAGATAGGGGGACTTAATTCAGCACAAGGCAGAGAAAAAGACTTCCTGGAGCTCCCATAGGATGAGTGAGGAAGTATGTGGGTGGACACTGGGGAAGGCCTGAAGTGGGCACTGAGGAGGGAGAGTGGTAGGGCCTGAAATTTCAGCAGGTTTGCTGGGCAGTATTGAAAGCCTATTTAGCCCCCTGGTCATGAGTTCGCAGAGGCACACTCTGGATGCATGAGACCCTCTGCAGTCCTTCCTGGCTGCTTGAGATCTGGCCTTTTTCATCTTTTCTTTTTTTCAAGGAGCGAATGAAGTTGACCAAGCATTTACTCAAGCTTGAGGAGAAAACACCTGGGAACTGCCCTCCTTCCTTCTTTTCTTGGTTCTGCAAACATGAATTATGTGCCCTTCGTGTTCCAGGATTTTGAAGGAGTAAGATAATCCAGCAGTGTCTCACTGAAGAACGTGCTTTGCTCTCTTTTTAGTGGGTAAACTTGATTATAACTACTTTCATATTTACTATGCATTAGAGTTTCCTTCTCATACAGTTTCTCCTTGAATCCTCCCAGCATTCTTCCAGATTCTTCTTAGATACATTTCTCAACTAAGGAAACAACCCAAAAAGAAAGATCCCCGCCACCCTGCTAGTAAATGACAGCTGCAGATTGCCAAACTGGAAACCATTCCTTATGCCTCCAGATTCAGCCTTCATTCCATTACTCTTTCCTCTGTTCCCTTTGGCTGCCAGGAAACTCAGAGCACAATTTATTCAAACAGAATTGAGGCAGGAGATACTCAGGAAGGAGGAAACTCTCTAAGATAAAGGACAGAGACCCTGTTCAAAGACCAGTTGTTTCAGCTTTCTGGAAAAGCGTTGAATCATGGTGACTCTGAATACACCTTCACAGAAGATCCTACATGACCCCTGCTTCATTATAATAAATTAACATTGTGTGGCCCCCTTCTCTGGTGGCCAATCAAGGAAAATCATGGGAGATCACATGCACAGTAGCTTTAAAGTAACACAACTACCCGTACATGCACAATAAGAGCCTGCCAAAACTAGCCAGGAAGGATCCGCCCTATAAGAATAGAATCCCTGCAGCCCATGAGGTCAATTTCTGCTTGGGGTTGGCCTGCTCTCATGTTCTGTGGAATGTAGTATCACTAAATAAATCTGCTCTCTCTCTGCTATAAACTCTGTGTGTTTGGTTCAGTTCTTTGTCCACGATCACCAAGAACCTGGTTACCTGTGTCCACCTGTGACAAATTTTGGCGAGCCAGCTAGAAGAAGACACTGGAATGGTTAGCCCCCTTTGCTGCTCTGACACCCAGGGATGTCCCTTTCTATTGCCACCTATTCCATTTTGGTGAGTCTGATGTTCCCTGATGGAAGGTTGGCCGCTAAATTGCGAGCACAGGTCGAGCC
>PVKM010026944.1:0-19047 GCA_004027735.1 Carollia perspicillata | reverse complement strand
CAAATATGTTTTCCCATACGGTTGGTTCTCTTTTTATTTTAATGCTGTTTTCTTTGGCCGTGCAGAAGCTTTTTATTTTGATGACATCTCATTTGTTTATTTTTTCCTTTATGTCCCTTATTCTAGGGGACAAATCAGTAAAAATGTTGCTGCGTGAAATATCTGAGATTTTCCTGCCTATGTTTTCCTCTATGACTTTAATGGTGTTCCAGCTTATATTTAAGTCTTTTGTCCACCTTGAATTTTTTTTGTGTGTATGGTGTAAGTTGGTGCTTGAGTTTCATTTTTTTGCATGTAGCTGTCCAGTTCTCCCAACACCATTTGTTGAAGAGGCTATCTTTATTCCATTTTATGTTGCTGCCCCCTTTGTTGAATATTAATTGACCATAGAGACTTGGGTTTATTTCTGGGTTCTCTATTCTGTTCCATTGGTCTACGTGCCTGTTTTTATGCCAGTACCAGGCTGTTTTCATTACAGTGGCCTTATAATACAGTTTGGTATCAGGTACTGTGATCCCTCCTACTTTGCTCTTCTTTTTCAAAAGTGCAGCAGCTATTTGGGGTCGTCTATGGTTCCATATAACTTTTTGAAGTGTTTGCTCTATGTCTGTGAAATAAGCCATTGGTACTTAAATAGGTATTGCACTGAATCTGTAAATTGCTTTGGGTAGTATGGACATTTTGATGATGTTAATTCTTCCAATCCATGAACACGGTATATGTTTCCATTTGTTTGTGCCTTCCTTGATTTCTTTCTTCAGTGTTGTATAATTTTCTGCATACAGGTCTTTTACCTCTTTGGTTAGGTTTATTCCTACATATTTTATTTTTCTTTTTGCTATATCGAATGGGATTTTTTTCTTGATTTCTGCTACTGCTGTTTCATTGTTGGTATACAAAAATGCCTTTGATTTCTGGATATTGACTTTATATCCCACTGTTTTGCCAAATTCATTTATTAGGTTGAGCAGTTTTTGGGTAGAGTCTATAGAATTTTCCATGTACGCTATCATTTCGTCTGCAAACAGTTACAGTTTTGTTTTCTCTTTTCCTATTTGGATGCCTTTTATTTCCTTTTCTTGTCTGATTGCTGTGGCTAAAACTTCCAATACTATATTGAATAGAAGTGGTGAAAGTGGACAACCTTGTCTTGTTCCTGATCTTAGTGGAAAAGATTTTAGTTTTTGTCCATTGAGTATGATGTTGGCTGTAGGTCTCTCATATGTGGCCTTTATTATGTTGAGGAATGCTCCCTTGATTCCCACTTTGCTGAGTGTTTTTATCATAAATGAGTGCTGTACCTTGTCAAATGGTTTTTCTGCATCTATTGATATGATCATGTGATTTTTGTCTTTGCTTTTGTTTATGTGATGTATTACATTTACTGATTTGCGAATGTTGAACCATCCTTGCATCCCTGGGATGAATCCCACTTAGTCATGGTATATGATCTTTTTAATATACTGTTGGATGTGGTTTGCCAATAATTTGTTGAGGATTTTAGCATCTATGTTCATCAGCGATATTGGCCTGAACTTTTCTTTGTTTGTTGTGTCTTTATCTGGTTTATGGATTAGGATGGTGCTGGCTTCATAGAAGGAGTTTGGGAGTCTTTCATCACTTTGGATTTTTTGGAATAGTCTGTGAAGGATAGGGGTTAGCTCTTCCTTAAATGCTCTGTAGAATTCTCTTGTGAACCCATCTGGTCCAGGGCTTTTCTTTTAAAGTCTGTGGCTGTGATATAATTTCTGGCATTTTTCTGTGCTCTTCAAAATATGCTTTTTCAAAGCCAGGGCCCATACCTGGGCCAAACCAGTTCTCTTTGGCCTGTCATAAAACTTGCAGTTGTTCTCTACTGATATTTTGGATAACAAGTTCCCCTCTGGAATTGGGTGGCTTGAACAAATGTATTGTCTCACAGGCTGAAGGCTAGAAATCCAAAATCAAGGTGTGGGCAGGCCAGTACCTTCCCAGGGCTGTGAGGGCAGTACCTGTCCCAGGCCTTCCTCCTTGGTTTATAGAGGGCCATCTTCTCTCTGTCTCTTTATGTCATCTCCCCTCTGTGTGTGTTTCTCTGTGTAAGTTCTCCCCTTTTAAAGGACACCAGTCATCTTGAGTTAGGGCCCGTCCTAATGAGCTTCTTTTCACTTGATTACTTCTACGATGACCCTGTCTCCAAATAAGGTCACATTCTCAGGTACTGGAGTTAGGACTGTAACATATAAATTGGAGGGGAACACAGTTCAACCTATAACATCGGGAAAATCTCCTACAGGTCACACACTAGCAGCAGTGCTTCAGACACTTTTTTTGTAGTGACGGATTTTTCCTATTATCCCTTACCATCTTTGTCCATTTTATTTAATTGTTAACTAACAGCCACAAACATTGTCACTTTCCAGGTGGGCCTGCTCGCTGGAGTGAGCTTCAGGTCAATAAAGCATTCAGTGGGCTCTAAGTTAATTAGCCAAGTTACTGTGACAGCTGCTTTGTAACTGGTTCACAGACCTACAGAACAGAGAGGAGAGGAGATCAGCAGAGCTCCTTATGGGTTCTGGACGTCCCTGAGGCAGCCCCAGGTCCTGGGAACTTGGCTCCTGTTCTGGCAGCAGAACCGAGGGAAGTGAAGTGGCATCTGGGATTTTCTACCCTGGACGTGTCATTTAAAATGGAATGGGAACCAGAATAAAAGTCGACGCCCTGCACTTCCGTTCCCCTCCTTCCTCATCGTGCCCCATATTAAGCCAGATCTCTCCCACAATTTAAAAAGCTTCTGAAAATCTTTACTACAGCCGTCATGGCCTGACACTAGGTGTGTCTTCCAGCTGCTCCCACCTGCTCATCCAAGCTGGCATGGTTCCTCAAACCTCTGTGTGTCTGCCCTCTCTGAACTCCAGGCCTAGACCCGCCTTCCACTCTCAATGGCACTGACCTTGCATGTCTCTTGTCGGTCTGTGCGATGCAGCCCTGGAAAAGGGGTGAGATCCCGGGATTTTGAGTCAGAAAACCCGGCTTTTCTTTTTGCCCTGTCACTTGGCTCACCAGTGTGAACTTGGGGAAACCATTTAGCCCCTCTGCTCTCAGTATGGTCAATAATGAATAAAAATGACTAATCAATAAATAAAAATCCCTGCCTTGCTTACTTCCCAGCATGGTCGTGAAGACAGAAAAAACTTCAAAGGAGCTGTCGCCACACGAGCTGTTGTGAACACAGAAAATTCTGTTTATGTTGCATTTACCACATAACGTATTACTGGGGTCCTTCTGTCATTTCTGCATGTGTGTGCCTCAGCTGGACTGAATTCCAAGGGAGCAGAGAATGTCGTCCAGCGCCCCACCCTGTCCTGTGCGCAGTTAGGCATCGACGGGCTTTGGGTAATTGGTGAAAACCAGCCCTGGAGAAGAGGGCAAAGAGCAGGGGGTGGGTGACACGGTGGGCGGCAAAGAAGGTAGCGCGTGGACAGAGTGACTTGTTTTCTCTGAGTCACGAAGACTCCGTCACAGCCGTCGTTCAACGTTGATTTTAGAGTGTTGGCTGTGGGTGACCTACAGCAGATGTTTAGGAGTTGTTTGTAATCAACCACATGATGGATAGTTTTTGCCACTCCCTTGCATCTTACTGAAGGCAGACGGCAAACGCTGTTGGTGTCCAATGGTGACATCACTGACTCACCATGTGGGGAATTCTCGCAGTCCACATTCAATCGAATATTTCATAAGTTCATGCCTTTAGATATACATTTGAATGACTCCCCAAACAGATGGCTCTTAAACAAGGGAAAAAGTGGTTTAACAAAACGAGCAATTTTGGGGAGGTCACTTGTATTTGTAGTATATAAGTTGTAAACTTCGTATTTTATCTCTGAGCTTGGGAGATCATTTATAAACAATGGATGGTTCTTTGTAGGCTTAGAAATCATTTCCTAGACTACAACTGGGGTCATTTTTGGTCTGACTAGTTGAGCAAGGGAGGCCTTGTTTCCCTTTCCTCCTGGGAATGCGTGCTGGGTGGGGTGGGGGCAGCTGCTCTCATCCCGCCCACTCTCTGATGCAGGAAGAGTGCAGTGGACAGAGTGGGGCTCATTTGTTTTTAGTGTTATGTATGATGTGTTGACTACTGGACAAGATGCTAGGAATAACTCTATACAAAAATAAGCCACTATTTCTGGATTTGAGGAGTTAGAGAAGTTTTGTGATGGGTTGGTATTTGAGCTGTCTCTTGAAACACCAGTAGTTTTGTAACTAGGAAACCACGAAGGAAGGTCACCCTAGGCTGAGAGCACAGCTAAGCGAAGGCACAGGGGCGGGAGAGGTCCACTTGAGGGATAGTCTAGGACTTTGATTGTAGTTGGCCTGTAGGGTACAGGGAACAAAAGACTGCAATGAAACATGAGGCCAAAAAGATTGGTTTGAGATTGGCTCGTGAAGTGCACTGAATAATTAAAGCGTTTGAATTAGACCCTGTGGGCAATGGGAGTCAGTGAAGGTTTGTATTAGGAGCAGAGTGGCTCGCTCTGACCTTAACTTAGGAAACAACCCTGGTAGCCACATGGAGGATGGATTGTGGGTGGAAGAAGGGAAGCAGGGGAATTTTTAGAAGGCAAGGGGTGATGGGCCTATGAAGTGAGGCAGTGGGTGGGACCCTTCTGACTGGGCAGGACGGTGGAGGGGAGGAAACAGAGGCCTGGTGCCGCACATGTTGATTGATTGAACAAGCTTCACTGAGCACTTAATCACATGCCAAACCCTGTGTGCAGCTGAAGGCACAAAGATGAAGAGGACAGGTCCCTGCTCGTGAGGACTCACCACTGCTTAGCTCTCACTGTGTCCCTAGTGAGGGGGCTGCCAGGAACGTTGGGGGAGATAAAAGACGTCGAACTTGGGTCTTTAAGGATGGTGGCAAGCTGATTGTGTCCCTGGGCTGCTTTTTAAAATGGTTGTCATTGCCCTGGGGACAGGGACTGATATTTATCTTGGTTCTAAAGGCTCTGCTTAATCTGGCCCACCCATCTCTCCAGCCTCTGCTCACATCATCTCCTCTTAGGTCTCCGGTTCTGGTTTATTTCATCCCTCGGAGGCTCCACCCTCTGCGTGGAGAGCTCTGTCCCTCCCAGATCCCAGCTGAGTTGTCTCCCCTGAGTCTTCTGTTCTATGCGTTCACTAGCACCAGGTACCTCTCTCTCACAGCACTTTTCAGAGCTAAAAATGTGCACGTTCTGTGGTCCTTTGATTCATATATGTCTCTTCCCACTTAATGGGAAGCTCTTTGGGGTAGGGATAGTGTCTGGTTTTGCTCAGCACCGTATCTTCAGCGTTTGCACAGTGCCTGGCAGGTAGCACATTCTCAATAAATATATATTGGCTAACTGATGGACTCAATTAATAGTTAAAGGGGAAAGGCATTTCAGGAATAGGGAAGAGCATGAACAGAAAAATACATACAGTGGTTTCTTCCAGAATATTCTAGGAACAGCGAATGACTGGCTTATGGGAGGGGTGTTAAAGGGGATAGAAAAAGATGAGGCTAGAAAAGTGTGTTTGCTAACTTGGAAAGAGCCTTCTATGCTGTGCTTAGGACACCCTGAGAGCAAGTTAGGAACTCCCATCACACCCTGGTCTTCCCCCATCATAGCTAATAGTTGGCAAGATGGACTAGATTGTGAGCTCCTTCAGGCCAGTCTGAACAAGTCTGACTTGTTCATTAATGTAATTCCAGAATCTAGAACAGCACCTGGCACATGGTAGGAACCAGCAAACACTTGAGCAAATGAAAAATTGTTTTTATCATGGGAGTTATGGCAGTCATGGAAGATTTTGGGTATATTTAGATTTCTCTAGGAAATGTGACTTTGGTAGCAGAGTAGAAAAGAGAAAGGGTCATTTTCATTTATTTTATCCTTCCATATTGATAGTTGAGTATCTGGATTTGCTTCCAAGGAGTGAGGGTACAGACTGATCAGAACAGAATAGACAGGTGGCTGCTGCAGTGCTCCTGGGGGAGATGCTGGTGGGTGGTTAGCGTGCCAGCAGTGGGGCTGGAAGGGGGCTAGACACGGGAGACCCAGTTTGAATGACTGGGTAGGAAGTGAGGAGTTGGGAGCAGGCACGATGTGTCCAACATATACAAGATTTCTATTTACCAAGGAAAGGTCAAACTTCTTGCTGTGGGGTCTTGCTGGGGAGAAGGGGGAGTGAGGGGAGAATACTGGGTGGGAGCCACCTGCAGGCCCTCTGGGAGCCTTCTAAGGAGGTTGCCCTTCATACTTGTGCAGGTGTCTCCTATTCTAGACTTGGGTCTACTAGCAAGACAGGAGACCACTGAGGAGGCAATATGCTAACGAATAAGCAGCTGATTACCGCATGAGACCACACAGCTTTTATTTTTCTTCTAAATGCACTTTTATTTATTTCTTTGTATTTAAAGCAGGCAAAATGGCAACAGACACTCGAGGTTCCTCCAGTGCCCACTGATACACAGTAATGGCCTGAAAAAAGTTAACTGGATCTAGCATGTCCCACTTTTCACTCATTAAAGCTTCTCTCATAATTAGACTTAGGAATCATTCATTTCTTTTTTTTTTTTTTTTTGAACACCAGTTTTATTGGGGAAGAGTTTCTAATGGTTAAACCTGCAAGCAAGTTCCTTTCTTTATTGAGAAAACCACTCTCCTGAGGGCTGGATGGGAAGGGATATGGTTGGGCCTCCTTAGGCTGTGAGATGCAGTAGTTGGTCTTGTGGCTTGAACTAACCTCAGAGGGATGATTCAAACTTGGAGTGGGGGTGGGTTGTTTGCGGTAAGCTGGGGGTTTTGTAAGTGAAGGTGGATGGTGCTACAGGTAGAGACTTGATGAGAAAGAGGGAAACATAGCTGGTAGAGATGAAGCCAAAAAGGGGACTGGGATGGGGCTGGGGGTACAGAGTTGTCCAGGCTGTTGTTCCTGTATCTCACCCCATGCCTGTTTTCATCACCTCCACCTGGAGCACCAACCTTCCACACTGTGGGGATAAAGAGAGAGTGATCGCAGGGACTATCTAAGCAAGTCTGAAATCCACAGGGCGGGCAGGAGGAGAAGATCACAGGCAGGCTGACATCTACATGTGGGGTGGAAGCTGTCATCTCCTGTCAGACAGGAAGGTAAGCTCATGAGTAGGATGGAGCTCTGTAGACACTTCCAGAGTTGTCTGTGGTCCACGCGTGGCATTTCTTCCCTTTGAGCCAGCTGGTTCCATGAACACAGGACTTGCAGGGCACATGAGTGTGGTGGGAGTGGGGGGAGACCCTGGACCAAATGTCAGGAGACCTGGGCTAGGCAAGCCTCCAATGTCCTCAAGCACACTAACCTTTTAGAAAGCCTTAGTTATCTCCTCTCATAGCAGAGGTGATAGATTTAATGGTTTCTTTCAACACACTTTGTAAGTCTGAAATTTTCTATAATTGAGCTTGGGTATTTCCATTTGGGCAGAGGAGCGACAACAGTGCAATCTGTGTGAAGGTGCCAGGACCCCTCTGAAGGACCATTGAGAAAGGCCCTTGTTTTCATTTTTTATGTATTGATTTGGGAAAGGGAGGAAGGGAGGGAGAGAGAGAAAGAGAAACATAAACATCGAGTCATTGTTCCACATATTTATGCTTTCATTGGTTGATTCTTGTGTGTGCCCTGACAGGATATCAAACCTTGGCATACTGGGACCACTCTCTAACCAACTGAGCTACCTGGCCAGGTGGAAAAACCTTGTTTGCAAAGTCGTGACTGAAGGAGGAGAGAAAACAAGAATTTCAAGGCTCGTGAGTGAAGGCTCATCTGTAGACATGGTTCTGGAGAGTCAGAGAGTTGTCAGTGGGGAGGAGGTAGGGAGCAGGGCCAGGACTGGGGAGGGGGTCTCCAGGGCCCCCATTCAGAGGGCGTATGCTTCAGTTGGCTTGACACAGAACACTGGCAGATGGGAAGGGAAGGGCATAAATTTAAGAAGGCATCACTCTTAGGGTATTCACGAGTCAACCTTCCACTTACCAGTGAATGCCTTCTTAAATTTTGTGCCCTAGGCTCCTCTGCCTCAGTCTAGAGGTGAGTATTTTGTTCAAACCAGGGAAATGGCCAGGGAAACCCAGAATAGTTCATTTGGGATGGAAGGAATAGCAGAAAGAGAGGGTAGACTCCTTGGATAGCCAAGCAGAGAAGGATGGCCACAAAGAGGCCAGCACCAATTTACCTAGAATACACTCTTTAAAAAATCCACCCTGGCTGGTGTAGCTCAGTGGATTGAGTGCTGGCCTGTGAACCAAAGGGTCATGGGTTCAATTCCCAGTCAGGATGCATGCCTCAGTTTGGGGCCAGATCCCCAATATGGGGCACACAAGATGCAACCATACACTGATGTTTCTCTTCCTCTTTTTCTCCTTCCCTTCCCCTCTCTCTAAAAATAAATAAAATATTTTAAAAAATCAGGTTTATTAAGGCATAATTGACAAATAAAATTGTAAAATATTTAATGTATACATCATGATTTGTTATCTGTGTACGTTGTGAAAGGATTCTTCCCATCTTGCTCATTGACACACCCATCACCTCACATATTTGTCGTTTGTGGAGGGTGAGAACATTTAAGTTCCATTCTCAGCAAATTTCAATTATACTTTATAGTGTCATAAACTATAGTCACCATGTGATAACTTATATGACTTATAAGATGAATAAAATTCTCAGACATTATTCATCTTGTAATAGAAAACTTACGCCCTTTTACCAACCTCTCCCTGTTTTCTTCACCCCCCTCAACCCCTGGGAATAACTTTTTCACTCTGTTTCTGTGAGTTTGACTTTTTATTTAGATCCCACGTATAAGTGATATCATGCAGTATTTGTCTTTCCCTCTCTGCTTATGTCACTGAGTATAACGCCTTCGAGGTCCATTCACATTGTCACGAATGGAAGGATTTCCTTCTTTCTCATATATCTGCATATAGATATAGATATACACACACATATACACATACATCTATGAAGATGTATGCCTATCTACATATAGATATACACATATGTATCCATATATAGATACATGTGCATATATTTCTGTTTGGGTGGAGGATAAAGACAGCAGAGTGATCTGTCTGAAAATATACAGGTAGTCCACATTTGCATTATCCCTTCATCCACCGGTGGACACTCAAGTTGTCTCCATGTCTGGGCTATTGTGAATAATACTGCGGTGAACACGAGAGTGTAGATGTCTCTTCAGTATGCTGTTCTCATTTTTTAAAAAGGTGTGTTTAAAAGTGGGATTGCTAGATCATATGGTAGCTCTATTTTAATTTTTTTGAGGAACCTCCATACTGTTTTTTACATTCCCACCAGCAGTACACAAAGTTTCTCTGTACCCCGTAACCCTCTCTCCAACACTATCTCCTGTCTGCGTGATGACTGCTGTTCTCACAAACATGAGGCTCTACCTCGACGAGGCTTCAGCTGACATTCTCTGATGACTAATAGTCCCAAGCTCCTTGCATGTACGTGTTGGTCATGTGCACACCTTTGGAAAAATGTCTGTTTAGATACTTTACCAATTTTAAATAGGATTATTATTATTTTTTGCTATTGAGTTATATGACTTCTTTATATATTTTTTATATTAACCCCTTATCAGATATATTATTTGCAAATATTTTCTCCCACTCCATACATTGCTTTTTTATGTTGTTGATGGTTTCCTTTGCTGTGCAGAAGCTTTTTTGTTTGGTTACTTTTTCTTTTTAGTCCCATTTGTTCGTTTTTGCTTTTGTTGCCTTTGCTTTTGGTGCCGAGGTGGAAATGATGATACTTACCCCCTATGTTTTCTTCTAGGAGTTTTTTAGTTTCATATCTTAAATGTGAGCCTTTAATCCATTTTGAGTTGATTTTTGTGTATGGTGTAAAATAGAGGTCCACTTTTATTCTTTTGCATATAGCTGTCCAGTTGTTCCAACACCATTTATTAAGTAGGCTTTCCTTTCCCCATTGTATATTCTTGGCTTCTTTGTCATATATTACTTGACCATGGATTTTTTTCTGGGGTCTCTATTCTGTTTAATTGATCTAAGTGTATGTTTTTATGACAATATAATACTGCTTTGATTACCGTAGTTTTGTAATATATTATAGTTTGAAGTAAGGGAGTGTGAAGTCTCCAGCTTTATTGTTTTTCAAGATTGCTTTTGTTCTTTGGGGTCTTTCTTATTTTTATTTTTAAGTATCTTGTAGTATCTTAAAAACTTAATTTATTTTTAATTACAATTGACATATAATATTCTATTACTTTTGTAGTAGAAATTTAAAAGTGTAGATAGAGATTGAAGCTGGCACTCTGCATCAGCCCCTGATGGCTCCCTGCTGGCTTCCTGGCTTCAGACTATCTGTTCCGGACCTCTGATAACTCCCTGCTGGCTTCCAGGGCTCCAGACGACCACCTGTTAACTAGTCGACTCTCTGTCTCGGACTCAGTTAATCTCTTACTATCTCTTTGTCCTGGCCCCTGGCAATTTTCGCCCTCTGCTTCTGTCTTGGCTTCCACATTCCTGCTTGTACCAGGAGACCTCTCCCCTCCCCACTTTGTTGCAAAAGTATTTAACCGCCCACCTGAGCCCTCCTCAGTGCCCAGAATTTGGAAGCTGTCTCCTCTGGGCCCACGCGTGTAATAAAGGCTTACTCCATCACCCCAGATCATGTAAGAGTTTGTTTTTCCTCAACACTTTCAGGTGTACAACATAGTGATCAGACATCTATATACGTTACGAAGTGATCACCCCAAGACTAAGAACTTCATATTCAATATCTCACTTAATTCCAACATCAACCCTATGAGGCAGATGCTATTTTATCTTTACAGGTGTGGCTAAGGAAGGGAGTGGCAGACCTGGGGTTGGATGAAGGCCTGGCTCCAAAGCCCATATTCTTAACTGTCCCATCTGAAGTTCTGTGAGGCAATCAGGGAAGGAGGATCCACAGCAGCCTTTCCCTTCCCTGGAACTTCTTCTGCCTCCTTGACTAAAGGATGTGGCTCCCAGGTGTGTTCCGTTCATCCTGGGCTCAGCCGAGCCACCTTGTGCTTTGAAGCAACCTAGAAGGGCTTCTACAGTAACTGGCCCTTAGTGTAGCTGGGCTGAGAGGCTCTATTTTCTTGGCCTTGGGGTGGCAGGTGCAGGCCAGGTGACAAAGATGTCTATCATCATCCCAACTCCAACATGGTGACAATCCCAGACCTCTGGGAAAGCTAACCCCCAGAGAGGCGAGATGTAATCCAGAGGGCTCAGAAACACTTCAGCAAATGCTTATATCAGCTTCTGCGATACAACCCTGTCAGCAGGAAGGGGGAATTTTGCTAGCTTGCATAGGGTACCCTTTTGGGCCAAAGGCACCTGGTTGCTAAGCAACAGTAGCTGGCCTCTCCTCCTCCCTCTAACCTTTTTCTGTTTCTAAGCTTCCAGTTAGCAAATGGGAGGGACTGAGCCTGCCCTGCCCAGACCAGCCCTTGGTCCCCTTTCCTGCAACAAGGGGTCTATTCATGGTTTCTGAGCAGAGTTCATTGTTTCTCTGGCTTGGGTCTGTGTGCGTGTGTGTGGAGGGGGATAAAGGGAGGGATCATTGTGTGAACCAGGGTGACTTCACCCTCCAGCCAAGCTGGCTGAGCTATTTAATAAGTGCTGATCCAGGAACAGGGCCAGAACCCTTCCTACCAGAACTTGAGGCTTTTTCATGTTTACCGCTCACTCATATGGTAAGACTGTACCTCCGCACCATCCCTGATCTGGCCTCTCGCTCCTTCCTCCCCACCTGCACCCCTCCCACCTCTCCTGGGGTTCTTGGCTGGCAGAAAGAGCCTCCTCTGGCAGGCAGCTCTGGTACAGGGGCTACACTCCAGAGGGGGCCTTGTGTGGCCAAACTACTGGCTTTGTTCTTTACAGCAGTTGACCTTATTCTCCTCTCTTTTCTTGAAATACCCAATGCCCCTGTATGTCAGGTAGAACCCTAGTCATCTCTGGCGGCCTGTGTCAGAGGCTGCCTCTTCTAGGAGGCCTTTTTTGGTCACCCCAAAGAAAAGCAGGCGCTCCTTCTTCTGAGCGCCGATGGCAGTTGACCTAAACTTTGCGGCTGTCACTCAACGTGCACTGCTTTGTTCACATGACTCATCTTAAGGAGCCAGATGCAAAACCTTTCACGCAGTTGTGTTGGAGGTTCATGTTACTTGTTCTTGACCTCCTTACAGTATCCCCCATCATGGCCTGTTCACCTGGGCTCAGTACTGTTCACTGAATGAATGGATGGCTGGTGCACTGGGGAGGGGCCCTTCTTCCTATGAGAGAGAAGGGAAAGAAGAAGGGTGGGATCTTGAGGCCTGAGGAGGGACACCGAGGGAGTCAGCAGATGCCCTTCATGCTCTTTGGGGTGGTGAGGAGGGTAAACTTTGGCCTCAGCCCAGTCTGGATCAAGTCTCTGCCCCAGCACTTCCTGGCTGTGTGAGAGGAAGGTGGGTAGGGCTGGGGCTCCAGGAGAGCAGAGAGGGCCTGCAGGGGCATCTGTAGGAACACACGGAAGTCCCCAAGGAGAAAATAGGCTTGCCAGGAGCAGTGAGGGTGTAGTTGAGGTTAGAGGGTGACTCTCCTTGGTGTGGGGACCTTGAGTGACAGTACTGTCTCCCTAGAGGCTGATTCTGGGTGGCCAAGCCTCCATAGAGGCTGGGTGTGTGGAGGAGGGCCCAGACCCCAGGATCTTCAGAGCAGAGCTGGGAGACTCACGGCAGAGGTCTGACACCCAACAAGCACCCAGTAGGCCAGACTGGGCTGTAGGGAGTGACGGGGTGGGGGCAGTGAAGGGATAATCTTCCTACACCTCCCCAGAGTCTCTTCCTCCCCAGGTCTCATGAAGTCAGCCCCAAATGATTGATGGCGAGAGGCCAACTTGCTGTTTGGGGTGGGCATTTATGCCAGACTTGATTTGCTCTCTGTTTCTCATTTTGGGAATTGAGCGGGCTCTGGGGGCTTCGGGGGTGGTTGGGGTGGCAGGAGGTGGGCAGGTGCAGTGGGACAAACTCCCACTCCTGTCGCAGCTCAGTGACTGCCTAGCCTTGTGGTACCTCAGGGTGAAGTGAGGTGGGCCAGCAGGAGCGGGGGCCCAGACACTGCTGTGCCCTCCCCAACAGTCTCTTGGACAGGCGTTGGTGTTCCAGGTGCTGCGGCTGTGCGGTGCTGGGAGCACTGGGTCTGCTGGCTGGTACGAGTGTTGGCTCATGGCTTCTAGGTCAGTGCTGAACCCTTCTGTGGTCTGAGGAGGGACCAAGTGCAGGATCTGGGAGTGTTGGGAGGAAGGAGCAGGTGTGAGCAGCTGTTAGGGCAGGTACACAAGCATCTCTCTCATGTGCCCTGGGTTCAGGGTACTGGAACGGGTGGTCCAGGGAGGCCCTGCTTGAACCGTTTCTAGAAATCTTTCCCAGGCAGACAGAGACAGAGGGCGCTGTACCTCTCATCAGTATGTTAGGTGGGAGCCTGCAAGGGCAGGGTGGTTGATGGGGAGTCCCCAGGGCAGCTGCTTGCCTCCTCAGCCACAAATGTCTTGTCATGCTCCCGACCCCTCCTGTGGGAATCCCTCCCTTCTCTCTGACCCTCTCCTCGTCTTTGTCCTCCGAAGGGCTGTATCTGTGGCCAGCTGCCTCTCGACCCATTCCCGGGACCTTGCAGGGTGAGGAGATGACTTTGAGCTGCACGGAGGCCCACGGGGAGACAGCCCTGCTCCCCTCGCTTCCCAGAACAGGTGGGCCACACCCCAGGGCTACAGGACTCCCACCCCAGCCCTGGGCCCTTCTCAGCTCTGGGACTCCCCCACTGGCTGGGGGCAAGAGGACCAAAATGAAGGGCCATGACTGTGCTGCCACTCATTCGTGTCTTCTCTGGTGTGAGGGTGGTGATGCAGTCCCGCGGTGCAGAGCTGATCTCTGATTTGGGGCTTTCAGCACTCCCCTGGGACTGTCTTGATCTCCAGCTGGGACACAGCCTGGAGCCGAGGCTGGCTAGGGAGATAGCAACTTGACATCTGGGTCAGAGTGAGCCAGAAGTGGAGGGGAGGATGAGCCAGGCGTGTGGGGAGACGGCATGTGACCGACAGGGGCCTTCCCAGAGGGCTGGGAACGTCACTACATGTTGTCTCCCGATTTCCCCCAGCATTGGCCTCTCCAGGTGAGAGCTGAGGAGCAGCAGGGGTCGTGCTGCAGAAGCCGGGGTCAGAATCAGTCACAGAAGTTAGAATTAGCTTGGAGCCTGCCTTTTGGTGGCTGTGTGACTTTGGGCACAATATTTCCTTGGAGCTCCAGTTCCTTCTCTATGAAATGCAGACAAAAATATTTACTACATGCAGTCGTAAAGATAACATGAGCTAATAAATGAGCTCATGCACAAAGAGCTTAGCACAAAGCCTGGAAAAACCAGATGCTGCATGAATGGTAACCATCACTAGTATTGTCACAAGGCTTGAAATCAGAAGGCATGGAGTCGGTCCTGGATCCATCAGTGGCGGACTCTGTAACCTTAGGCAGGTCACGTAAGCTCCGTGCCTTGGTTTTCCCTTCGCAGAATGAGGAGGATGGTGATAGTCATCCTGCAGGGCTGCCGTGACACTGAGTAATGGAACGCATTTGAAAAGAAAGTTGAAATGCTGCACAAATAGGGCTACTTTGTTCTCAGAGCTGACCTGATACCCTGGGGAGCAGGGAGCCTGACACTGGGTGGCCCAGACACTGTCAGTAAGGCCTCTTCAGATCGACAGTGGCCAGGTCCAGCTGCCCCTGCCCGCCCTGAGCCTCTACCTCATGGCAGGGGCGATGTGGCTTTTATGCCATGATTCAGTACCTTTCAGAATAAACAGGGAGGACTTCTTGCTGGAAGTGCAAGTGAGGGCCCGGCCAGGCTGGCTCCTGGTCTGCCGTGAGGGCTGGAGCTCTGCCCTGGGGCTCGCATCTGCCGGAGCCTTGGGCTGCTGGATCAGGGGCCTGGGGCAGGTGGGGACCTGGCTGGCAGTTGGAGACCTCTATTTGTCTGTGGTGTTCACAGTGCTCAGGAAATGGCAAGAGGTCATTTGGGGCATCTCTGGGCCTCTGGGCACAATGGTGCCCCAGCCCGTGTCTCTCCCTTGAGCATCTCTGCTTTTTAACAGACATAAATCCCAGAAGAGTTCGCTGTCACAGCTTCGCCCTGTCTCCATCCTGGTGTGGTGTATCAGCACATTGCTGCTATGGGCCCTCGCCCCTCGTGCTGCACTTCGAGGCTGACTTCCTCCTGCTCTGTTCTCTTCTGCTGCCAAGACTCACTCACCACAAGGCAGTGAACCTGTCTGGCATTAAGCTCAACAGCTCCCAGGAGTTTGCTCAGCTTTCTCCCAGACTGGGAGGCCTCCTGGAGGAGGGGTGGCAGCCCAGGTAGGGCTTCTGGGGAGGCTGACTGGGGTCCCTTACTTCTTGGTGAGCAGTCCAGCAAAAACCTCCCTGTTGTGGGAGCCTGGTGGCAAGGACGTTGACCGTGTAAGATAGGGCCAAGGAGAACAGTCAGAAATTACAGACTCAGTTCCAGGAGCCTGCCCATCCAAGTTTCACATACATTAGCTTACTTGCCCCTCATGAGAACCACAGGATGCTGTGGCTTCAGAAGGTAAAGGGCTTTGTCCAAGGTCACAGAACCAGTAAGCAGCCCAACCAAGTCTTGAAACCAGGCTCCTGTCTGCAATCTGAGTGTTCTCTCATCCCTGCCACATTTTATTTGGATAACTCTGGTGTCTCAGGGGAGAGATGGTTGGCTTGCTCTAGCTAAGAACTGCTTGGAGCCCGGAGACCCTCCAGAGAAGAGGGCTCTGGGATGGAGCAGACCCTTCACCACATCCTGGGGGTGAGCACAGGCCGAGAAGGTCTTCACTCAGTTTGGGCTTCCTCTAGCTGCCCAGCAGCCTCCTGGGCTGGCTGGCCAAGCATCGCTCACCACTCTAAAGCCTCGCACCACCTTTTCTGAATGCTTCCTTATTTCGTACACCTGAATAGGCAAAGGGAAGTAAGGGTGGGACTGACTCTGCCAGGAGAGGAGGGCTCTGGGTTGGGGAAACTAGAAGAAACTAAGGATCCAGGCATTGAGCTGCTGGCAGTAAGAGATGAGTGAGGAGAGAGAAGAGAATTTTGGTCCTAAAGGAACTGAGGTTTATGCCAGGGAAGGGAGGGGAAAGAGGAGAGCAAGGATGTGGGTATGCAGGGCCAGGGAAGGGAGACTAGAGCAAGCCTGGGAGACTAGAGCGTGGGCGAGGAGTCCTGTTCACTCACCACGTGCTCAATCATTCATCCACTCTACACAACACTCAGGGTCCCTTAGGGGAACAGCGGGGCTTTCCCATTTGCGACTACTTGATTGTAACCGTGGGCCCTGCCCACAGCAGTCCTCGAGGATCACAGAGTTCTGTCGGTGCTCTGGGGCAATCAAGCGGTGTGCACACTGCTGACCTGGAGACCTGTTAGGAGAAGGGGCTGGGGGCTTGGGTGAGGGTGGGCAGCAGATGGCTATAACTGCGTGAGAGGTCCCCTCTCGCCCCACCCTTCCTCCACGCTTTCGGGTGGGTGCTCAGCCTCAAGTAGGCCCCTGCCTGGTTTCTGGCTGGTGCCTCTGTTTTGCAGAGACAGCTGCACTTCTGGCCAAATCGTTTCCCTCAAGTGCTCTGGTGAGTCACGTCTTGGATCTAGGAAGGCAGTGGCGGGAGGAAGGAGTCTTTCCCTACCCCACCCCATCCTGCGTGTGACAGAGCCCCACAGAAAGGCTCAGCCTAGTCTGGGGTGGGGTTCCTTATCTACCTGCCTGTCTGCCTGTTGGGCCCCTTCTTGAAGACACAGTTCAGCCCAGACAGAACCCTAAGTCTCTGTCATGATCTCCTTGCTTCACCTGCCTTGGCCTCTGATACTCACTCCCCCTTTTCTCTGGAGAACCTGAAAGGTGGAATTAATATTGGCTATTAACCAGTTAGCAGCTTCCGGAGACGAAGGACGATAATGGACGAGGGGCTGAATGGGAGACATTTGTGTGTTTCCTTTCATCTGTCTTCCATGCATCCATCCATCTCTTCATCGGTCCTTCCATGTATCCATCCACACGTCAACGTTTTGACAGGCGTTTTGTTAGGTATTGGGATTCCATAGGTAACTCAGCCATAGTCCCTGCTCGCAAGGAGCTCAAGGGCTGATGGGGCCGGCAGATGTATCATCAACAGTTCTAGTTTACATTTTCCATGCTCAGGACCAGAAGTAATAAATGAAATCTGTCTACACTGGGCCACGCTCCCCAAGAGGTCGACCGTGCGGCACCCAGCTATCTCCCTTTCCATCTCACCAGTGCTTCTCTGTCGGCAGAGTGTGGGGCAAGGCCCCTGGCCTCCCGGGTAGTCGGTGGGCAGGCTGTGGCTCCTGGGCGCTGGCCCTGGCAGGCCAGTGTGGCCCTGGGCTCCCGGCGCACATGCAGGGGTTCCGTGCTGGCACCCCGCTGGGTGGTGACCGCTGCACACTGCCTGCACAGGCAAGTCTCGGGGGCTGCTGGGGAGGAGTGTGCCTCGGTCACTCTTATGTTTGGTGCCTGACGCATCCTGTATAAAACGTCCATGTCCGACTGTCTGCCTGCCCATGTCTGCTCTGAGTGGCACGATGGCGTTTGGGAATTGTTTTCTGTTCAGTGCCAAGAACAGCTCTGCATGAATAGCAGTCATGACACAAACATCGGTTCTTTATATTTGTTCAGTTTTTAAGTTTTCAAAATGCTGTCACACTCATGGTGCTGTGCTTCTTAATGTTTCTCACCACTGTCATTAAATCATGTCCTGTGATTGTTTATTGTCTGTCTTTCCCTTTAGACTGGAAGCTCCATGGGAGCAGGACTCTGAGTCTTGTTTACCACTGAACCCCTCTGCCAACCTTTCCACTGCCTTGTCCCCATGGCCTACAACAGTCCTGGAATATAGTAGGTGCTTAATAAATACTGGTTGGAGCAATGAAGGGTGAAGGATGAGTGGATGAGCTCTTTGGCCCCCTTCTCTTGGTGGTAAGCAGGGCAGACAGTGTAATGCTGACGTTACAATGAGAAACTGCTGCTGGGAGAGGGGAAGTGACCCCCCATGATCTCAGGTGGAGAGACAGGGCCGATGAAGGTTCTCTGACGTGGCTTAACATTAGGATATCACGCAAAGCCCTCGGACATGTGTTGTAAAAGGGGCTGTGCAGGAGCGAGAGGTGGTAATTGCCGATGACCCGTAGTGTCTCACTTCTCTATCCATCAGTACTCAAGCATTTATTAAGCACCTCCTACATGCCCAGCATCTTGCCAGCTGTGAGGGGACACCAAGAAGCATGGACTCTGAGAGCTTGCAGCTGGTGACAGGCCCCACTTAGACCCCCTCTGGTCAGCTTCCTCCACTCACCGCCTTGCTCATGTCACGCTCTTCTGCCCCTCCTTCCCTGGGCTCAGCATGGCTCTGGTGTGCAGTTTCAGGCCGTCTCGCCTGTCCAGCTAGCGGGTCCACACAGGGCTGGTCAGCCACAGTGTGGTCAGGCTGCACCAGGGGGCTGTGGTGGAGAAGATCGTCCCCCACCCTCTCTACAGCACCCAGAGTCACGACGACGATGTGGCCCTCCTGCGGCTCCGGACACCGCTCAGTTTCTCAGGTCAGGTGCTTGCCCTGGGCGTGCAGGTGTGGGCCGGGTGAGAGAGGAGCAGACACAGGGAGGGGCCCTGAGGGGCGCTCACTTCTAAGGTTTCCCCCAGTGCGGTAAACCCTGAAGTATTCAGTTCCTGTGGTGACCGTGGAGAACTTTGACATTAACTGGAGCTGAAGTTGCACGGACTGTTCCACGTGCTCTTTTGGGAGAAAAGGTTCTGGCCCTTTTCACAGCGGGGCTGCAGGCAGGGTTTGCCAGGAGGTCCCCAGCAGAGCTTTACCATTGCTCCGTCCTCCCACAGCCGTTTCACCCTGTTCTCAGGCTGGTCCCAGGTTCCAGCCACCTTGTGGAATGTT
>PVKM010026943.1:0-19057 GCA_004027735.1 Carollia perspicillata | reverse complement strand
GGCGCCTCGGCACTCCCCGTAATTCAATTAGTCAGGTTTCTGGAAGGTGGGGCCAGGGAGGGGGTAGGAGGCGTGAGCAAGGGAGGAGATTAGGAAAACGCCTCTTTCTCTGGGAGCAACCAATCCGGTTGGCGTAAAGAGAGAGGAAAAAGCCTAGATCTGTAAGCAAACAGCAGGCCGTTCCCTGACTGGCTGCTCCAGACACCCCCTCTCCCAAGTAATCTGCATGGGGGGGTTGCTAACCGGAGCGACCCACACGATTCGGGCCGCCGCCGCAGCAGCACTGGCTGGGCGCGGGCTGGCGACGCCTCCCCCCGCCGGATCCCGAGCGCACACCCGGGCTCGCACCGCCCGCCTGCCCCGCGCCCTGCATTACGCGCCTGCCCCTCCCCGCGCCGCCCACGTCCACATTCACGCGTGCCGCCTCGCACTCTCGTGTGGCTGCCGGGTCGCCGCTGCTGTCGGCTTTACACGCAGGTCATTAACGAGGGGGCGTGCCCGAGGAGATTTTTCCCATAAAGCATTTTTTCTCTCTTTTTTTTCTCTTTTGCAAAACTGACTTTTACCCCTTTCCACTTCTCGCCAGCCGTTTCAATTCCTCCTGGGCTGTTCGTGCTGCTGCTGCTGCTGCTGCTCTCAAATTTATTTTCCCGCCTGGTAGGGGTTTTAGAATTCGGTTGGTGGTTTCCACCTCTTGTTGCTGCTGTGCCCAAGGAGGGAAAGGGGAACAGCTGCGGAAGGCTCAGAAAGGTTTTCTGATGTAGTCATCGGGGAGGTGCCACTCGCTCGTGCGCTCTTTTTTTCCTCTCTCTCCATTTCAAACTGATTGATGCGTCTCTACAAGTTGCTGGGCTTGGGGCCGAACCCATCGGAGTCGCAGGGACACTTCTGAGAGCTCACCCGGGGCTCCTGGCATTGCGTCTGGGGGCTCATTCTTGCTCCCGGAAGGCGAGCGGAGACTGACATCAATCAGCCCATCCAGGAGTTGGAGGGATTCATTTGAAAGTGATTGTTTCCCCTCCTGCTCTCCAGCCGAGCTGTTGGGTTGGCGTCGTTCTGCAGGTTTGGGCATCCCGGCTCCGCCTGGCTGGCTGGTAGGTGACCTCTGCTCTTCATTCACTCTGGTACACTCACACCCGACCGAGAAAAGCACGCGCGAGAAATCCCCGAGGCCAGCGCCTGCGGTGTCCTCTCCCGCCGCTGCCGCCACAGTCCGACTCCGCCGGGGGACCTGCTCGAAGACACAGAGAGCCAAACTTTTGTGTGTGTGTGTGTAGGTTTGCGAGGCAAGACCGCTTCTCGCCAGCTTAGTTGCCCCTTAACCAGTTCCAGGACGCCGGCAGGGCTGGATTTGTGGGCACGGATCCCCACCCTTCTCAGAGCACCGCCCCGAATCTACAACACCTACGACTCCTCCGAGATTTCTAGGCGCTGTCCGGTTAAAGCACCGAAGAGGCCACAGGCGCGAAGCCCCCGATCTACACGGAGCCCTCCTGCTGTTTCGCACCGGCTGCCAAAGTAACTTGGAGAGAAGCGAAGCACAGTGAGCGGACCCTGGGCGGCGGAGACCTGTGCAGCCCCAGGCGCCAACGCTGAGCCGGGCCGGCGGGCCAGTGTATGTCTCCCCGCGGCCGCGGCGCGCAACTCCCGGTGACTGTGCAGCGTGCGCCGCCGCCTGCCCCAACCCGAGCTGCTGCCGCTCGGCCCGGCGCGCACCTCCTTCTCCCCGGGTGACCGGCCTGCTGCCGCCTCCCTAGACACAGCTTGGCACTCCTTTCCCCGCCCTCGCCGCCGCCACCACACACTCGCTTGCTTCTCTTCATCTTGTAATTTCTTTTTCTCTTCTGAACCCTCCAGTTGGAAGTGCGAGTTTGCGTTTAGCCCCTCCGCTCCACTGCCTCTTTTCTTCTCCCTCTCCTCCCCCTCCACAGCTTGTTGTGTGACTCTTTCCTTTCTCATCCCTCTTCATTTTTATTTATTCATATTTATTTGGCTCCTGCTCTCTCGCTCTCTCCTTCCCTCCCTCTCTCCGGATTCCTGCTCTCTCCCCGGAGTCGCGCGTCCGGGGCTCCGCCGCTGGCCAGGCGTGATGTTGCACGTGGAGATGTTGACGCTGATGTTTCTGGTGCTCTGGATGTGTGTGTTCAGCCAGGACCCGGGCTCCAAGGCCGTCGCCGACCGCTACGCCGTCTACTGGAACAGCAGCAACCCTAGGTAAGGCAATAGGTGGCCAAGAGCCTGAGCTACTCGGGCCTCGGGGCCCTGCGGAAGGAGCCGCAGCGGCTGCGGGGACCAGCGGGGACCAGCGCGCCCCGGCTGCCGGCAGTGGTCACCCTCGGAGCCTATGTCGTCGGGGCGTTGATGGCTTCCGAGGTGTCCGCGGGAAGCGCTCCAGTTGCGCCATTCTTTGTTGAGCCACCGCGGAGAGGCTGGGCGCCCTTGGGAGTCCCCGGATCTGCCTAGACCGGCTGCCTCTGCAGACAGCGAGGAGACTCAGAAAAGGCGGGAGCCGGGGAGTCAAGACTTTCCCAGCTCACCCGCCCGAGCAGGCTGGCTGGCATCCCGATCTCGGTGCAGGGCTTGGGCACTGGCAGCCCCTGGTGCCTGCCGCCAGGAGCTCCTGCCAGCATCATGGGTGTGCAGGGACTGCAGGGGGAACCCGCCAAACATCATCAAAGTTTTTTTTTTTTCACCCTGTTTTCTTTTTAATTTTTTTCTTTACTCGGTGCGCTCAGAGAGCGCACGGGCTGGGTGAAGTGAAGCTTCACTTCACTGGGCTGGGAAGCGGAAGCTTTAGGTTATTTTCCTCTTTAACTGCGAGGAAATGATCTGGCCCCTGGGTCAGTCTGGGCCCAGCGCACTTGGCAGTTGAGAAGATTCTCCCACCTCTTCCACCCCTGGGTGGGCTCAAGGTGCCAGAAAGTTTGATCTAACGTGGGGTTACATCTTGTGTACGGAGCTGCTGGAGTTGGCTGAGCAGGGAGATGGGAGCCCTCCGTCTGCGGCCTGGCGGTGTGCAGCTCTAGAAGCTCGCGCGGTTACCTGGAACCGTTTTTTGCTGCGGTCCCCGAAGCCCGCTGTGTCCGCGGGAGGCTAGAGGTGGGCTCCCGGGACCGCCCCAGTGTGGCTGCTGCACCGTAGCCACCCGTGGATGTCCCTTGTTCACGGGCCCTGAATGTGGGATTGGGGTTGGGGTAGGGGGTTGTCCAGAGTGCCGGGTGGACCCCTCCGGATCCAGAACAGCTCCGAGCCCTACTTTCTCCCGGACCTGTGGGCAGTAGTCTGCTCCACTGGGCCTAAATTGTCTGCCTCTTTGGGACCCAGGCCAGCTTCCAGCTGTGGGCTGGCCTCGGTGCCCACCGAGAGGGAAACAGCATCGATTACACCCCAAATCTCTGCTCTTTCCTGGGCCGGAGTGGAAGTTGGTAGGAGAGTGGCGAGAGGCCGAGGGGAGAGTTTCTGGTTGTCGCACGCCCAGCTCGCCTGGGGACAGGGGTCTGCAGGGCGCTTCCAGTGCTTCCCACCTCCTGGTGGACCTCTCCGCAGTCCTCCCGCCTTCCTTCCTTGTGCACGCCTGAGAGGGATTCCCCACTCGAAGTAATGTCAGCTCAGGTGAAGACGGGCAGGTTCCTCCACAAGCGGTGCAGCGGTGCCGAACCGAGACAGAGTTCCCTCCGCCCCGCCACCCTGGGAAAGACAGTCACACCCAGGCAGTCCAAGCCCGGATTGCGCGCCTGGCAGAATTGGATACATCCCTGAAAGTTGGGTTGAATTTAAAAAGAAAAGAAGTCTTCTGGAGGTGGGTGGTGGTATGGGAAGCTATTTCTTCTTTGACATGCCACTTACCGCTATTAGAAACAGAGAAAAGGAAGCCATCCTGCCAGAGGAAATGCCTTTTATTAAAGCTGACAAGACAAATAGGGCAAGCTTTACAGTTGCGATGGTGTTAAAAGCAAGCCTCATTATGCCCGTTGGTTTTATTCCCCCTTTGGGCTTTATTAGACAGCATATATGAAACGGAATTTATATTTGTAAACTTTAGCGCCTTATTAAATAAAAGTGAAGTTGGTTAGTTGAATTTGGGACATTTTGCTCTTGGTAGTCTTCCCTAACCCACTCTGAACCTCGCAATGTGGTCTTTTTCTCAGTCATTTATTTGGATACTTGGGTGTTCCCGTTATCTGGGTTTAAACAGAAAAACCAGCCATACCCCCCCCCCCCCACCGCCTTCTTAACCTGTCAGGCTAGTCTGAGTTAGTTTGAGGATATTTTATCTTAGGTTGTCTCTGTTTTATGCTTTTGATACTGTTGTTTGGTTTAAGATTAGCGCATTGATTTTTGTCACAGGTCATGTTTTCAGTAGATATGCCCTGCCTGCAGAACACTCTTCTGCTCCGGATGCCACAGTAGCTTTGAACCTGCCCAGAGTTAATCTGTGGAAATGTAAAAGACCAAGGGTATTCTCAAGTCAGTATTCTGATTTGAGGTTTGTGGAAATACCTTTCTATTTGATCATTATCAGCTTGATAATGTTCCAGAGAAAGAATGATGCAGCTCCCCTCCCGAGATATTCAGCCCTAACTGTAGTATTCTTAGAGGTTTATGGATTTATTTATCTTCCTATGTTATTACCCTGAAACTTAATTTTAAAATAATGTAACTTAAAAAGTAGATACTGGATGGCAGACTTATCTCTGAAATGTTAGATAAGATGATACTTTGTTGATGCGTTAAGGCAGTTTGGGTATAGCTTAAAAGGAGCCAAAAATGCAAACTAAATGATTTAGAAGTAAATACAGTTTATCACAAGAGACAGTGAAGAACTATTTTAGAAAATTTGCACCAGTTTACTAAATTGTGTAAATTCAGTGTTTTATATTTGCTTTTCATATGTTATCATTACAAAGGTGATCTAGCCATGCCTTTTGGTTTTACATAAATCCTATCTTTTAAGATTTTGCTATACTAATAATATAATCAGAAGACATCAGTCTTTTAGAGAAAAATAGAAAACTTTAATTGCAACTTAAATAGATTTAAAATTTTTTTCTGAGAGGCCTAAAGTTCAGTGGACACGTTAAGCTACTAATGATACTGTGCAAGTGAAATAAATATGTTTTAGCTTTTCCCAGTGAACTTCAGTATAAATTTGTGTTTAAGTAGAGTTAAGAATTACATCTTGACCAGAGCGTTGAAACATTTCATAGTCATCTGTGGAGTCATGAGTTCATTCACTGCATTGGGTTTCATTACTGGCTCCATTGATATCATAAGCATCCATCGATTTAGGTTCATAGAAGAAAAGATATTAAACTTATTTGCTGTCAGATAGTTTTACTGTTAGAATCCGTCTTTCCAGGTATTCACTTCTGGAAGTGAATGTTCAGTTTTCAAATGCTGAAAACTTTTTAGTTGCCAGTGTTTATTGGGTGGTGGGCCAACCTAATTTTATGTGTTGGATTGGCACAAATCTCTGAAATAGCAACAGAAAACTTATCACTCTGAATAGAATATATGATAACATTTGTCTAAATGCATCTTTGCTCTTTTACAAATTTGAAAAACTGTGAGTTTCACCTCACCTAAGTAATTAGAGAATAGAATGATCCTTTTAATGTTATGCTGAATTCTGAACCAGCTAAGTAACTTTGAGTAATGAAAATCCAAATCCAGAAGAATATAACTATTTGTCCTTGTTTTATTTAAGAATGTGAAAAGCTTTTAAGTAACTTTAAATAAAAAATAAAACTTTATTTGCAAACTCCCTTAGTAGCTACTCTTGTAAAGATACACATGACTCAACGTAAAGAACATCCCAGCTAATCTGAAGCGTGCTATAAACAGTTTTGTGCTTCCAATGAGAATATTCTCTTAAACACTGTGTACATATGGGAAAATTCTTGGATTCTTTTGACCAGTTGCCAAAATGATGCCACAATAATTAAAGATGTCTTCTACTGGTCGGCATTAATGGGTGGGATAGTGCCAAACACAACCGGCACACTTTAAGAACACTGATTCTCCTCAGTTAGTGCTTTGCTTCTGTTGAGGTTTGAGTATCACCAATTTAAAGTGTTATTCTCGTACAAGAAAACATACTCTATAATTCATTCGGGATTTACTAAATTTTAACCTAATCATATGTTCTCTTTGGACTTTCTCAATTCTTGCAGGGACTTGTAAATTAAATATTTCATGTGAGAGGAGCAGGTAATTGACGCCACTTAGTTTTGTTAACATGTAATCTTGGAGTTGTGAAAGTGATGTGAACTCTAGGTCAACACTCCCAAATCTCTGGCTGCATGGGTCATATGTATGTGACTAAGTAGAGAGAAGTAATTTTTTCCTAATCATGATCCCTGGGCATTTTTCCTCTTTCAAAATTTACTTGTTTTATTTTTTTAAAATCTGACCCATCCGAGTCTTAATATATGCATGCCAGTGTGCCCGCGCCGTACCTTCTCCATAGACACATCAATGAAATTAACTGGGTTTACCTCTGAGAATTTATTCTGAAGAAAGGTGGAAACTTGATTTAGGTTTTGAATATGATACATCATCAAACTTGTAAAGGATTAACTCTGTTTTCAGTGTTTTAAATAATATCATTGTATGTTGGAAACATAAAAAGTTCTTCACGTGAAAGGCATTACTTGGAATCTTTGTTAACTATGAGCCCCCATGTATTAGGTCCTTTCAGCAGATGTAATGAGATAATTTTATTATTTTGATATTTATTTGTATCAGAATTTATATAAACACTCAAATATAAATATAAAGCTGTTTGACAGAGGTTTATATCTCATGTTTTTTACGCTTACCTATTTAGACCTGAAGTGAATCTTCTTTCTCTCCCCCTATTTTAGGGAGAAATTTGTAAAAGAGACGTATGCTTCTCTTTTTTGGACAGTTTTCCATAGAAGCTCGAAGAGGGAAGTTAGCTACTGAGATGTTAGTTTCCATCTGTTGTGTGCATTATGTTGCATATTCATAATAAGCTATCCAAAGTGGTCAGCTGTCTTTAGGTGAGTGGAGCATCAATGATACTTGAGGCTCACTTGTCTGTATGGTCTAATTGGACATTTCTAGTGTGAGACCAAGGTTAGGACACCTCTTGTGATGAAAAGAATCAGAGAGAGCCTTCAGTAGCTTATTACTCCCTGTTTGTTGATTTTAGTGATATTAACTAAACCATTGGTTCACTGAATGGGTATCTTTTTACCATGTGTCTTCTGGCTGGTAATCAATAGCTTTAGAGACCCCCACCTTTGAATGCTGAGGATCAGTTTTGGAAGGAGTATGTAGCTATTTGGGGGCAAATTAACCTTGTGAATCTCTCGCCATTTTATCTTGCAAGACTCCTGAACAGAGATTTCATTGCATGTTGTCCACTGGCCTGATTTCCTGTTGGATAGGGACAGATAAAGATGAACACCTCCTTCCCTCCCCTGTTGCTATATACCAAGCAAGCTACCAGCTTCATGCTGGGCCAAGAAAATGAATGAATACAATTAGTCCGTCAGGAGTCCTGGTCTTTGCAAGCTTGGGAGAAGTATATGGCAAAACCATGTACCTTTGAGAAAGAGTAAACATTAAAATATAAAAAGAACGAAACATACGAAAATGTTATAAACAGAATTTTATATGAGGACAGCATTTGGTGTATTGGCTTATTTGGTGTTTCCCCACACACACAATATAACTTGTTTGCTTCATATCTTTTTAAAAAGAAGCCACTCAGCTTTTTTATTTTCGTGTTTGTTTTGAATAACTTCCAGTATAGCGACGATGATTTTAAAAGCAATGATATGTTCAGTAGTGAATCCATCTATGTTGACAGATTATAAATTATCAATTTTCTCTTTAGAAGCTGTATACAAACTATTAAAATAGCAGCTCTGATTAGAATGTCCATGTTGAAAAATCAGCCTGTGTGTCCCTAGGTACAGTAAGGAGGGCCCTGGCCGCTCACACTAGATACTCAGTGAGGATCATTCTTCTGAACTGAGAAAAAAACTGCTTGTGGTCCCTTGTGACGGATAACACCTTCATAGTCAGGTATAAAAAACTCAAGAGGAGGATAAGAAGTGAGGTATTAATATTCACTTTTAGGAATGTGTCTTCCGATAGTGGTCTTAGCTAAACATCAGTAAATTACTGTCTCTTTTAAGGGCCTGATTTATATTATTAGATTTATATTTTCATCTGCTTCTTGAGCTATATCCTGAGCTGTTTGGTAGAAAAGTTTCTTGCGATTAATTTGAACTTTCAGTGTTTCTGAATGGGATATTACTCACTATCGGATCTGTTTCCTCTTAAATTTGTCCGCATTTATGTTTTCAAAATTAAGTCAGTCGTAGCCAAAGCAGCACAATGACGCAGAAACACTTAGTTTATAATTAAAAAGTAATATTGCAAGTTTCTCTGTACTGTTAGCTATTATGCATAGTTTTCACCAAACAAAATAGTTCCTTATATCTTAGTATTCTTGGTAGTCTATACTCCTTAATGTACTTTGAAGGATTTACTGTAAACTACTGATCTCTCTGCACTATTTTCTGAATTATGTGTGGATATAAACTCTTGATTTTGTTGGCTTTTGAGTATTGTTTTCAAACAGTGAGCCGCAGATTTCAGTAAAAACATTATTTTAAAATAGTGAAAACTTCTAGTTGAAGTTGTCTAGTTGCTGAGAGACAGTAGTGTACCACAGTGATATTTAGCTCAGCTTTCATTCTGGTAGAATTCTATCATTTTCAATAAGGAAAAATAAACCTTTGTCATCTTTACAAATATCCTTCATACAATTGACAGGTGACAGCTTGAGGAAAATGTTACTGTCAGGTCTTATTTTCCACTCAGTGAGAAAGAAAAATAGCTTAGAGTGATTAAAAAAATCTGTTTAAACATTATAAAATGTAGGAAATGCCTTTAATTTTTATGTATATGTCATAGACTTAATCTTCCATTTGCTTCAGGGAAGGTCAGCAAAGTGAAGTTCAAGGAGTGACTGTCTAACAAGTTAAGTTCCAAATACAGTTGATGTGTTTGTAACAGGATATCACTGGACATTTTTGATGGGATTCTTTAAAAGATAGAAGATATCAATATTATTTCTATCATTACTTATCAAGATAGTGACTTGATTTTCATGACTGATGATCATTATTCTGATGTGAAGTATAAGTGGGAATATTGCTCATGTGATATCTCTGTGTGTATGTGTTGGACAATCATGTTAATAGCACATAAATATTAGACCTTTTGAAAAATTGTCTTTGCTATTAATAATTTCAAATAACTGAACAGTGTAATCTATAGGTTTCTTTGTGGAAGTGCATGAATACATACTTGGAGATTAGAAAATATGACTAATTTTTTGTTTCCCAATTTAGGAAAGCTAGGTTTTTGTCTTTCAGTTAAATCAGTGTTTTTCTTTCTCTCTTTCTTTTTTTTTTTTTTGTTCCCTAGAAGCAGCCATCTTGTTTTAAGACCGATTTTATTTCTCTCATGAAAATGGTTCGGCAATGAATATGGACGATAGAAAAGGACTAAACCACTTTGTAATTATTTTGTCAGGGCCCTGAATTTCAAGCTCTGTCTTAAATTATTTGTGAGTTCATTAAAATATTCTCTGCTTGTATTTAGTCGTTAGAAAAGGATGTTTTAACTTAGTATATTTTTAACTCAGGCATATTATATTTTTAAGGTTAAATTTTGGGCTGTACCATGTTTACATATGTAATTTTCTCTTGAAGTTTATAACTTATTGTTAGTTTCAGTGTAATATACTAATAAACTGTATCATCATCCTCCATGCTGATTTCCTTTTTCCGATAGTATGAAGTACTCTTTTTTATTTGTTGATTGATACATTTTTTTTCCATATGGCTCAGCGGTACCAAGGATCTTTCTTTGGTAGAGAGGTCTTGATAAAAAGGAGCACCTCTACAAATGAAGCACTCGGGTGCTTTCAGAAGTGTTATATAAAGTCAGAACCTCTTTGTCTGTAAAATGTAGGCTCTCACTATCTCATTACTAAATCGCTCCTGTGAATTCTTATAAAAATTCCTTTGGAAGTAAATTCACATTTGTAATTAAAATGTATAAGAGTGTATCAACTGAGTCTGCTATATTTTCCACCATATTTTGCATTTTTGGATGCATTTGGAAGAACATGTGGCCTAGTAAACTTTACCCAAAATTTATACTACACTTCTTGCTACTGCATCTGTTTGACGATGTTTGGGAACATTATTTGCATGTACTGCAGTAAAAACAGAACTTCCTTAAGATTAATTTCAAAGTAACCTGACTCAGTCTGATTAAACTGGGCACAGATTGAATACTACTTACATCACAGACTGCTCTAGTTCATTAGAAGTAGGATTTTTCTGTGGTTGTAGAGACAGTGTAAAGGCAATAAATAAAATGCATGTTTTAAGAATGAATATGCACCTCATGTAATCCTTATTAAAGTCCAGGTATGAGTTGACAGTTTTTGTACCAAATAGCTTACCTTTGGTACCCATCACCCATTTTTTGTTGACTTCTGGAGAAAACTAAAATAACTAAGTGCTCAAAGTGACATTTTCTTTTAAATGAACTAACAAATACTTTTTTTTTCTTGCTGCTTCTAAGCTGTCAGAGTGCCCATTCTAAGTTTTATTAGTGACTTATTTATATATGTAGAAACTTTAGTTAACAATTAACTCTTGCCTTTTACTTTGAAAATACATATTATAAAAATAAATGAACGTATTTTCTCATTACAAATGCAGTTTTGTGGTTGGAATAAAATCAAATCATGGCATAGTTTGCTTGGATAATTATAGGGCAAATTGTTATCTAGATTTTGAAGGTGGTGGGCATGCTGCCTGGTGTTTCGTGTTCCACGCGCCCCGGTGGGATATATGACGTTGTCACATTTACTGAACTTGAATAATGTGTAGAGGACTTAACCTCTTGGTTAAGTTTTTATGGTATTTACTTTTATGGAGACAAGTGGAAATGGGAAAATAATTCTAAATATGGGGAAATGTTCCTTTGCATTTAACAATTAGGTTAAACAAAGTGGGAGCAAATGAGCCTAGTTCCCCTTTTATTGTTTCAGGGCAAGAAAAAATACAGACAGATGTCGGAATGCAGGAGCTGTGACCTCTGCCCCACACAGCATGGCCGCTGCCCCGCTGCCCAGGCACACAAGTGTCCTGAGCCTCCATCGTAGCAGGATGCTTTTTTGAAGTGACTGACACTTTGAGATGGAGAACCTGAAATTGATTCTGTAGTTATTTGTAGTTCTCCAAAGTATCAGCCTCTTTAGCTTCAGTTTTAAGTTCCTCACCTTACTTTCTATGAAAACTGTTCCTTTGTTTGGTAAGACAGAGCTTTCATGACTTCTTGGTGGCTTCTGTGGCCCTGTGGTCACTGTCAGGCTGTCAGTCTTTGCCTCCCATAAAGTCCTTCATTGGCTTGGGATAATGGGAGAGGGTCAGATGTATGGTTCTGCCGCACCAAAGTGTTTAGCTTTATTAAGCTAATAATAAATCTGTATATTTTGTATTAAAGACAGATGAAAGTCCTTTTCTTTTAGTCTCTGCTCTGCATTCTCAAAAGTAACCCCTGGGTTCAGACAGATCATTAATGTTTTAGATACTGTGGCATTCAGTGTTTTCTTCATATCTGTTTACCGTTACTGCTTCAATAAACTTTTATGCCTGTTTTGGTAGTTTTCTGGCAGGGGCTCCATTTATTAAAATTTAGTGACCCAGCACTAAGTGGGGTACAGTTCAAATAGTGGTACTTCTGACAGAGTTTTGTGTCAAACTAGAGAAAATAATAGGGAAATGAATGCTGCCAAAATGTGTCTCCCAATTACTAATTAATCAGGAGAGAAAGGACCTTTGTGACAGATCTGGGGTCCACCATGATAACACCTCAGGGGAGGCTTAACTTTAAATACTGCATGAAACAAATTAAAGCAAGCCTCCGGGGATGTAGCACCCAGACACTTGATATCACAAGTACTATTTTTTTAAAATCTGAAAAGCAAAACAAAAAACTGAATTTTTGTACTCTTCATGGATAGTATTAAAGCATAAAGCTGTTCTAAGGAGTATTCTCCTTGTTAATAAGCAATGCCTTTGTTCTTATTAGCATTTGGCTATAGATACGATAGTTTCCTGTATCACTGTAACCTTGTATACATACTGTTATTGCTGATAGAGACTCAGGGAAACAAACATTTTTTTTTCTGTCATATGCCTGTTATCAATTATTTTGAGCATTACTGTAATTAAAGAGCAAAACTTTTTTCCTCAACTGCAAATACATATTTTTTTCTCTCTCAGAGGTTCCAGTCCCTTCTGGAAGTGTCCGCACTATGGTTGCTGGATCCATAATTAAATGCCTGTTATTAGTGTATTTTTTCCATAGCATTTACAACATAAAAAGAAAAGGGTCTTGTATGGAACTATAGCTGTCAGGGGAACAATGAAGACTAATTACACACTCTGCCATCACCATTGTCAACTGTACTCTTGGGAAAGCAACATGACAGAGTGTGTATGTAGGGGTGTGTATATGTATGCAGGACAGTGTGTGTATGTGTGTATGTAACACACATACACACACACACCCCAGACATATCTGACATATCTCATGGCTTAACTTTAAACTCTGGGTTCCCTGAAGAAAAAAATATATATATAAAGGACAATCTAATTCAGTTAATTAAAAAGAAACAATTCTTTATTGGGGAAGGAGGGACTCCTTGCTTTAGTCTCCTGTGTAGTATGGACTGAGAGAATCAGCAACATTTGTGACTCCAAATATCTCATTATTTTGCACAGTATTTTGGAATGGTCTTGTCATTGACACATCTATGCTATTAATGTATCTGATGTGTCTTATACCTATCACTTATAAATAATTTTTTCACTTAGCTCTAGATTTTCGTGTTGATGTCGGCTATCCCAGGACAAATCGTCATTTCATTTATTGCAAAGAGCTCTCTATGGCTCTCTTTCTCTTGCGACGTCTTTGACTACGTCACTGCCTTTAGGTCTGTCTACCAGCAGGTGGACTTGAGAAAGAAAACTAAAAAATGACTTTTTCTGAAACTTACTGGAGCTTTGATAAGAAAAGACTGTGAGGGCACTGAATAACATGAGATTTTGGAGTCAATTTTGTATTTCAATCATCCATGCCATCCCTGTTCTCTGGTACAACATATAATGTTTACATTTTGATTCCTTGGGTGAATTCTCTTTACTGTATTTAAAATCAAAGCCAAATAGGTGATTTTAGGAATTATATGTTGACTTTAACTTATTTTTCCAAAGTTTTCACATTAAAGCAATAGTATAGCTAATATCTGCAAGTAATTATATATTCCCACCTTCAGTCTCTAAGAGTTGTAATTGATAAAATACTTTTTAAGTGATAGGTATAAACAATGGGAGTTACACAGCCGATTCAGATATGAATATTATGAGAGCATCTGTGCCCATAGGAACTTGCAGTTTTGTGCAGATATAATTGTGTACACACAATTACAGCGCAAAGTAGAAAATACTGTATTAGAAATATCACATGTAGATTTACTCAGCAAAGAATTGTCGAGTGTGCACGTGGGCCAGTGTTGTTCTCAGTGCTGGAGATGTCACAGTGAGCATCCCTGAGTTCATACAGAACTGCATCCCTGCCGTCATGAAGCGTCATGAAGCATTCAGTTGGCAATTTCTAGATCACCGCTTCTCACACTGGAATCTGCACACAAATCCTTTGGGGGTGAGTCTTGTTGAAGTATGCAGTTTAATTCAGCAGATGTGGGGCCGGGCCCTGACCTTCTGCATTTCTAACAAGCTCCCACATGATACAGATGCACCAGGGCCTGAACCGTAGTGTGAGCAGCAAGGTTCTAGATAAGCCACAGAGAGGGATTACTGCTGGTTCCTTATCAAGGACTCTTGGTTGTATTTGCTCTCCAGTTTCTAAATTGGCTTCATATTGCATGATGAAAGTTAGTTGTCTTAAGGACTAGAAGTCTTCCTTTCTAGCCACTTTTCCCCAAATCTCAAACAAATAAAATAGATTTTTACATTCAGGATTATGCACCATTAAAAATATACCACTTGTAAGTTAAGGAGGATCCTGTCATAAAAGTCCAAAGGTATTTATTTGCAAACCCTCCCCGGATGTACTTTATGTTGCAATGCCAGAATTAAAAACCTCAGAAACAGATTTTTTTAACACTTTCAAATTTAAATTTGTGTAGTTAAATGAACCCAAAGTGTTCATTTTACATTCAGCATAGAGGATGACTAACAGTTTCTCTGCTCCCACTGGCGGGTTTCTTGTGGGTGGCTTTCAGGAGCCTGCACTTCCAGTGGGTTACAAATGACTTGGGGGAAAGTGTCTGTCTGCTCTCAGATTCTATGATGCTTGTGTTCTTAGTGAGGAGTCTTTGTTCCTATGGAGTCCAGGAAGTGTAAAGTCTGTGAATATGCTTCTGCTTTTTCACAGTGTATGTGTGTGTGTGTGTGTGTGCACACATATACATAGAAAACATTATATATATAACTGCTTTTTCAAGATAAATATTATGTGATGCTTGTATTAACAAAACGGAGCTAGTTAAATTCAGATTACTCTGCCTGCTTACTTTTTGTTGTTGTTCACTCTGAGTGTATAAACACAATATGACTAATCTCCTAAGTAAACTTTAAAGGCTGTGAAAGCATCAATAAGTAGACTTATTAGCCAATATGCCTCTATGAAATGGTTATAAAAAGGAAGATGAAACCATACTGTAAATCAGCTATATTTTTACAAAAAGAAAAACAAAAAGAGGAAAAGGATGGTGAGTGCTCTTCATTCAAGTATCCTTTTGTTTTCATAACAATTTTCACCATCACTTTTTCACAGTTAATTATTGAACAGAAGCAAATCTTTTAATTTTTAAATCCTTGGTAAATGGATGTAATGAAAACACTGGGCGGGGTGAGTATTAAGGATAGTAAATTAGGACATTGCCGTTTGTTTGTGTTGTGGGGTTTATGTTTGTTCTCACCGTGTTGTGGATCAGCACACAGAGACGGTGACTTCGAGGGGGCAGCCACCGAGCGCCTCGTGTGATGATTCAGGGAGATAAAGAAATGCAAGAAGATTCTGTGACTGTGCGAACTCAAGTGGTTCCTGAAAGAGAAATGTGGTGCGTGCTTAGATGATTTATTAGGTCTAAAAAAATAGGTTCTCTTTATTGATTAAAATGAAGTCATTTGCGTATGTCAGGAATGGCTTTGTTCAAAATGGAGTTGATGCACCTAAGATTTGTGGTCATTGCTGTGTTTAGCTAAAGAAGATGCTTACTAATAGTTCTAATGATTGTTTCCTCTCCCCCTTTTTAAAGGGGAGAAACACATTGAATGGTTTTTACTTTTAACTCAAGGTTCTTAACACTAATTTGTCATCAGATTAACTGGTTGTAACCAGGTTTTTGGGTACACTGATATGTGTGCTTTTGTAGATTATTTTGACTGCATGAAGCAAGAGCACTGAGTTCATGTACTTTTTTTGTTTTGAGTTTTTGTAATAGCATCTGGGTGGGATAAAACTTCAGATGGGTTTGGATGCTGTATGGAGAGTGAGATATTAAAAAACCTGTGTCAGATTGGATTTTTCAATTGTCTTTGTTAACATTTTCTTGTTATATTTTTAGACCTAGTTAAGTTTTCATTCTAGTTGAGTCGCACATAGGCCATTTATAGTGATGAATCTGAGCCTCGGTTTCTTCACCCTAATAAATAAAAGGCATAATAAAAGTAGTGTATCCCTCAGACTTGTGAACATTTAAAGGAAAGTATATCTGACAGGACTTTATAAACTTAAAGAGGGTCACTTTACTTCTGTACTGCATCTCACTTTATGATTCTGTATATTCTTATAAATGGAATAGAAAATATAGTCTTAACAAATGAAAACTTATTTTCAAAACATCATGGAAGAGTTGGCCTTTTAAAAGATAGACTGAGTTGTATTATTTTGCATTTATGTTGTCCCTGACAGACATGCTTTATGCATTTACATTGGGTTTTCTTTGAAAGGAATTCACATTTTAGGATTTATCTTGTGGTTTCTGCAAGAGTAATAATGTGTGAAGAATGACACTTGAGAGGCAAGTCTGCTAGGACCTTTTTCCCAGAAAGGAATTTTGATCTCCTTTATAAAGTTGGTCAAGTTTATTTTTAATGTCCTCTCACCCCCTCTCAGTTTGTCTCTTCTATGTGTTTTCCTCTTTAGACTTCGAAAACGCTAATATCCTGCTTTGGACCTCACAGGTGTAATGAGATACCTTCATCTCGAAGGAGAAATTAACGAATACCAACACCCTCTCAGCGAGTGCTCATGCCTCCAGTGAGGCGCTTCTTGAAGCAAATCAATTCTTTTCTGGGACTGCTCCTTTCTGTCCCTGGGACCCTTGGATTCTTCTGAACACCTTTTAACCTTTTGACACCTCTGTGCTTAAAAACCTCTTGTTATCAACTGCTTTTAAACTTAGTACCTATTAATTATATGCACATTAATGTTAGTAGCGTAAATAGGTTATAACAGCATCTAGCTGAGAAAGGAAACGGAGTTTGTCAAGGAACATATTTTAGTGCGTTGAAACCTGGGTAACACGTTCCCATCAGAGGGCCACTTTCCTGTACAATTGTCTGGTGGTTATTCAAAGCAGGTTTCACTTCATATGTTTATAGTTATTTTGGAGAATAGCACATGCGCCTGTTCCTTGTTTTAAAATTGCAGTCATGTACTTACATAATTATTTTATAATGTTGTTTTACTCCTGAAGGTATAAACCTCACTTAGGCCCCCCAATAGAAGGGACTAATTCATGAGGGAAATTACCAATGATCCTTGTGTGCTGTACCCAGAAATTCAGTGATGGCCGAGGGCAGCACTTAGCCAGCAATGAAAACACTGAATTCAGTATTAGCAATACCAAAATTATTTGAAAGAGTACTGGAAACTCCACATCACTGATTTTCCTTAAAAAAAAAGTGTTTTAGTATTTAGAATTGCTATGCTCAATGGAATACTAGACAGACCTTTGTTCTCATATTATTTAATACAAAAGTGGGTTTCTTTCATCCCGTAAATTGGAATTTAAGATTTGTTCAGGGAATGAGCTTGCTATGAATTTATTTCAAGTTTAAGACTTTGTAATTTTATGTTAGTTGGGTTTGGTGTCTGATGAATGAGTAATAGTTACAATCTCTCCCCTGTTTCAGGCTTCCTTTCTTGGCAAAAGGATAGCCGAGAAGTTTTTAAATTTTGATGACTTAGTTATTGACACTTTGTATTATTAAAAATATAATTCTATATACTGTCACATGTCAGTTTAAAAGTATCAGCTGGAGACTTCATCTCAGCTGGGCTGACTCAATATTTTCCTTCCAGGAGAGCATGGTGATTGACCAAGTGGAGTGTATAGCAATCCAGTGATTCCTTAAGATGTTGAAATGATTGAGTTGCATTTTAATTTTTAGCTTTTATTAATATGGTAGATAATGTAGCAAAGGCTGGAGCTGAACATATCCCAGTACATTTGGTGAATTTAGACAAATATAAGAGAACAGGCCTATCCAAGTATACTTAACCTTTTACCTCAAACTTTTTGGGGGTGAGATACTTTGACTTCTCTTCGTTTCTCTTTGCGAAATGCCAAATTATGTCAATGTATTTTATATGTTTAGAATGTAGATAATGATGAATTGGTTTTTGATACTAGGGTTGGCATAAGCTAGAATTTTAAGTTTAGATAGTTGCAAATCCTCTTTAGTTTTTCTTGCTTTATACTTTTCAGATCATTTGTTTCTGTCTTTATGGAACTGTTGTAAAATGTGAATGGAATGTATAGTCAGGTCTTTCAGCAAAAAGAACACAGCCTACTTATTGATTTGAATGGAATAATGAGCAATTGGTTATAGCAGACAATTATGAATTTCTTTCCTCGGGAATCTGACTGAAACCTCTAGTAATTTTATATGGCCTTCGTCATTTGAGTAAAATGATTTCCCAATTGTCACTTTAGGTAAGCTTTATGACAGCTGACTTAACAAAATTAAACCAACTATGCAAATACAAAAATATTTACAGTTAAATAATTTTATTTTTAATGGATGAGTTCTGCCTTTAGCTTAACAAAAGGCAATGTAGGTCCACAGGAAAACCCCACTTACTCCAGTGCGGTGTTAGGAACAGCTGTTGGTCGTGCCCTATCTCACCTCCCGCCTGCCGTCTGGGAGTAAGCCACTTTCACTGTCAGAGAGAGAATGTGACCTTTTTTTCAGGTACTGTCTTCAAAGCCATAGAACAGTCTTTGCATTATTGCTGAGATGGCAGACACACAGACTAGTATTGACCATAACACACTCTTAATTCAGGGTGTTTGGTAATCACAACCTTTAGGACACATTTGAATGGGTCACGTCCATAAGACACTGTTTGGAAGTCAATCGAGGAGTGCAGACTCCCTTCACTGGGGGCCCTTACGCACTGCTCCAGGCAGAGCAAGCAGATGTGGCACCCGGAGTGGTTACTGGGGCCGGGGCCCTGAGGGGGCCTAGGGCTAGAGGTGTGCAGGGCTGACATGAGGTGGACTTGCACCACCGTCTGACATGGAGTTTTAAGACTGCTGTAACGTGTTGCAAAATGATTGGTTTTTCTTCTTATACATTGCTAATTGGTACTGAAAGTCTAACCTGCTTTGTTGAAGAACTTCCCGTATTTTCTGAAAAAGTGATTTGGACAGTAATCTATTTACTTTATCTCGATACCTCTCTTCTCCCTTGTTAAAATAAAACCTAGAAACCTCTGGGGACTCCCAACTGTTGAGTTCTGCTTGGAAGGAGCTTTAAAACAGTGGCTCCAAACCGAAGTAAATATTGACTGGGTCTGGGGCTGAGGCCGGCTCAAAGCCTCCTATTGTTCCTCCTCAGTCGGCACCGCAGAGCCGGCTCAAGTATGCATGTGTTAGGAGAAGAAGGGCTGC
>PVKM010026942.1:0-19059 GCA_004027735.1 Carollia perspicillata | reverse complement strand
GTGCAAGGAGAAGGCGGAAGAGGGATGGGGATTAAAACCCGGGCTGGAGGGCCGGGATCCGGGGAGGGGGCGGGGGCGGCGAGTTAAAAAGCAGAAAGACAAGTAACTAGTGAATGAGTGAGGGAAGGGGAGGGAGGGAGCGCACAATTTCCGGCCCCGGGCGCGCAAGAATTTGTAATGAGCTTGATTAGAGTGAGGCGGCCCGACATTTATTACACACAATACCCAGAATAACAGGGCGCCGCGCGAGGGCTAGCGCCGGCCGCCGCCAGGCGCGCCAGGGCGGGCGCGAGGGGAGGAGGGGGCTCCGCTGGCAGCGGCCGCGGCGGGGAGGGGAGCGCGCGCCGCGCGGGCGGCAGGGGCAGGTGTGCGCGAGGGAGCGCGGCGGGAGGAGGGGCCGCGCTGGCGGGGCGGGGGGGGGGGGGAAAGTGGTGGGGTGGAGGGGGCGAGGGCCAGGGGAAAAGCCAACCAACCACCCACACGCCACAAAAGCCACAAAAAGGAATCCGTCGGGAGCGTCCGGGGCGGGCACCCCAGGAACCGGCGAGGCGGGGAGGGCGCACCGGCCCTTCGGGAGCGGGGCCGGACACGCAGGTGACGGGCGGAGAGCACGGAGGTAGGGGGACTTCAGGAAGTGGCTGCAGGGGACAATCGGAAGGGAGAGCACTCTCGAGCAGCGCGGCGGGTGCAGCAAGGTTTGCAGAGGAATAAAGGCCAAGATCCTTAAAACGCTCTCGCGAATATTTATCCTCAAAGAGGATGAATCCTAAAGTATTTCTAGGGCCAACGTTAAAACAGCCTGAGTAAGAGCTTTCTGTACAAGTCAGAGGGAGGTTCAAAACTCCCTCGCTTCTGAGGCACAGAACACGTTGGAGGAAGAAATAACGTAGCTTATAGTGGCCGAGTTAAACATAATTTGGGTCACTTAAAAGACACCTGACTTGTTATTAAAAAGGAAAAGATGCCACCATTCTTAAACTAATTACACACCGAGCAAAAGACAAAGTTGGGCGGGGGGTGGGGAGGCGTGCGCAAAATACATCTATTGTTGCAATAAATACTTCTACTGCAGTCGAGGGTGAGTTAGCCAGTTAGATAAATGGTCATTAGCACGTACGTACGATCCTCGTACTTCGATAATATGTTAAGTGTAATTTCCATAAAAATGAAGAACATTACAGTCTCACTCAAAATAGAGATGCAGTGTTTATCGCTTAGGTTTGAGCACTCAGTCCCTGTGGGCAGTTAATCATTAAACAAAAACAAAAATGTAAGAATTATTTTTCAGAAAACACTAGTAGGGAAAAGAGAAAAATCAGTCAGATAAACATTTTGTCACACATAAAAAAAGCAACAAGTTAGCACAAGTACTGAGATAAGAGGGAAATATGCAAATTGAGCTCTTTAAAGCTACCAATACACATTTAAGAGATACTGTTTACACTGGAAATCTAAGAAAAGCAGAAGGTAAAGCAGGAGATAAAGTATAGGAAATAATGGCCTCCTGGGGAGGACAAGTTTAGGAGGCTCACAGTGAAAATCTATCACTCTAATGGCACCCAAGTTTCACCCACAAACCAGAAAGGTTAGTCAAAGCAGAGGAAGGCAACCATGAATCTTGACACATGCAAACCCAAGCCTTGAGCAAAAGGAAGGACATGTGATAATAAAACACAACCTCACAAAGAAAATAACCCAAATGAGATTACATTTTTAAAAGTTGACATGTAGGGAAATATGGAGAATAATACCTTAATGAGAGTATAAAATATAAGGAAATACTTAAAAGAAAAAGATAGCAATCAATTATCTCTACAATGACAATGATTTTTGCTATATGGCAGGCTGTCAGGAATTTCTAAGATGTATATTTTAATAGTCACCCTGAACTGGTGATGACATGTTTTCCTGAAACCTGCCTGGTTTTCAGTAGGGACAGTGCATTCTAGTGCCATGCTGTACAACCGTACAAAAGTAGCAACATAAAAATACTAAGAAAAAATATAGACTGCAAAAAAAAGTATCCATGCATGTTCACCTGAAGTTGAATGTTTTTAAAACAGGAAAAACAAAATTTGAGCAAAGGGGAGAATAAAGAAAGTTACTGAAAATATCAGTATTAAGACACATTGGAATAAACACTATAAATATGTTTATCCCATCATTTATACAATAATCAAGACAAATAGTTCCTGATTACTTTAGCCTCCTAATGATCTGGCCACCCATGTTAATGAAATGCGGGAATTAAAATAATAATCTTTAAATCTGAATAGCATCTTCCATCCAGGAATTACAAACTAATTCTCTAACGCAAAACATAAAAAGTAAGTAATAAGGATGGACATGGCCTTGGAAAATAAGATAAACAATAAATGAGGATAAAGACATCTAATAATGACTTTATTACAACAAATAATGATATAGTGCAATTATAACTCTATAAATCACACATACATACTAATTTCCCCTCAAGCTCTTGCTTTATTATCGAACTATATAAGAAATAGCATAAGTGATATACAGAGGTTGTGCCCTCCAACTCAAATAGTACAATGATAAACTTAATGGCTATAAATTACCCCTTAGAACATTCATTATAGCCACTGAGCACTGGTCAGTGCAAACCCAGGTTAAAAGAAAGAAGAAAAAACTAAAGAAAGGTAATTAGAAAAATGCCACCTTCCTGAGCATGTGTGAGGATAAACACATGCTTTCCCCTTTTCCCAAAGGGGAAAGACATTATCTACACAGGCATCTTATATTTGGCAATAAAGATTCAAGCAAGTATTGGAAAAAGTTAAAACAAAATAAGCTTTATAAATCAATATATCAAAATAGTAAACCTCAGGAACATGAAATATTGCAAGCCAAATACATGAACTATTTAACATGTGGATACAGTTAAAACAGAGTGCATCAATTTTTTATCGCATGAGAAGGCATTCAGATTGGCTACACAAAAAGGGTAGCAAAGATAAAATATTGTAACAGATATACAAGATTTTTTCAAGTTAATAATGAAAGGACTGCTGCATGTTTCAGATGGCACCATATTAAGATAAATATGCAGGCAGATATCCGAAAGCATTAAAACACATTCAGAGTTCTGAATAGCACATACATTTGTAATAAACTGAGAAAGCATTTAGAATTTGAACGCTTTTAAGATATGGCAACTCCGCCAGTGACTGTGTTAGCAAAGCAATGCTTACCACCGTAGCACTTTCTAAGGACATTTTTTTCCCATCTTTTAAAATTCAGATACAGTTGGCTATCTCTCTACACTTTTAAAGCAGCACAATTTACGTAGCATATTGCTCTTTCTGTCATGTCAACTCTTTGTTATTTTGGCTTTAGCTGCAGGTGGTGTTTTCCATATATGAGTTTATGGGAATATGGTCTATCTTGGCCATATAAGGATGTCTATTTGAGCCATATGTTTTGCTGTCATGTGTCTCATTTTGTCTGTCTGGGATGTCAGGACTGATTTCCACATCGTTTCTTGAATAGACCAAATACCAATGTGTAAGAACAGAGAGGAAAAAGCTGGGGCTGGAGCCCAAACAACTTTGTCAAAACACATAGTGGAAAGGAAATGCAATATCCTGTAAACATTTGCACCCTTCTTCTCACATCTTATCTGTGACTGACATCATCACAACTGCATAGTCTAGGACAGAATCTACTTGCTCAAGTTCAGAAGTTTGCAGCATGTGCATGCATGCAGCTTAATCTGACAGCCCCCACATCTTTGGAAGTTGTGGCAAGGCACACGTAGCTGCCCTACTCTGAGAGCCATGGGTCCTGCAGCCAGCTTGACCCAGTCTTGAACTTGGGGAAGGGAAGGTGTCTCAGGCTTTTCTTGTTTTAGTGAACAAACGAAACTCTGATTAAACTTTTTGACTCATCTTACAAGTATAGCCCCCATTTTACACTCTCATAGCCTCCTGCATTTCTCTTTTGTAAGTCATCACAGTCTTAATCAATTAACAAACTGGATAATTACTGGCTTAGTAAGTGTCTCCCATACTAGACTGAAAGCCCTATGTGAACAGAGATGATGCATCTTGCTCACTGCCATATTATCAGGAATTCATATCCTGTCCTTGCGTTGTTTACGTTATGAAAATTTATTTAAATAAATGAGAACAAAAAGTTCAGTGTCACTTGCAACCAACTCCCACTGCTAACTGCAATGACAACTCCTTTTAGAGAATTGTAGAAGTGCGAAGGAGGTAATGGAGGAGGGTGGCTATATCATTTAAATTTGAATTAATTGAAATTAAATAAAAGTTACAATTGAGTTTCTCGGTCACGTTTCAAGTGTTTAATAGCCCACTGTGGGTTTTGGGTAGTGTAGATCACAGAACACTTCCACCACTGCAAAAAGTTCTATTGCACAGCACTTACCCAGTGAACTTTCTAAAGGATGACTAAGTAAATCCAGGACCTGGCCAGGAGTCTTAGAGGTGCTGAATGGCTTTTAGACATTCTAATAATGCACAAATTGAAGTCATTTTCCATTTTAGAATTAGCCCAGAGATCTATAAAGTTGCATGCAAAGATGATTTTCTAGACATGTTTGTATTTGAAAGGGTTCTGTGGTACATCTGGAATAATATGCATTTGCCCCAAACGCTGCTTTCCGTAAGCATTTAAATAGCTCATAGGTGATGTTAAAAACCTCAGATTCATTCCCCATCCTCACTCCCACCCCCACATTAAATAAGCACCGTTGCCATTAGAAATGGCTCTTTTGGAAGCTTTAATGTAGGTATCTACTCAGACTGGGAGGGCATCCAGATACCAAACAAATAACGATATACTGCGGAAAATAATAGCAGAAAGCTTGAATATGTTTCAGGGGAGATAAAGGAGCAGTGATAATCAACTCTAAATATGGGGCTTCGAGTTTTTTTCTTTTTGTTTTCCCCCCTAATAAATGCAGTTTCCATAATAGCTAGACTGATAGTGATCAAAAGTTGTTTCCTAATTACATTGGGGTGGATGTAAAAATACCCACTGGTAATCTGTGGTGTGGTTTTAATAGACTGAGGTCATTAGGAAGGCTGCACAAGGAGAGGCCAATGTCGATGCTGGTTTGGGGAAGGACGGATAAGAGAAAAGAAGAACCACTTTGGTTGGCGTCTAGAACCTGACAGAATATCTGGCTGGGCCTTTTAACCCAGAAATATTATGGTTTTATTTTAGCAAGAATTTATTAGGCAAAAAAATTTGAAAGCTACCTTTCCTTTCATAGATGGCAATATGAATCATAACCTCAACAAGACACCATGGTAATAATTACATCAAAATTTTGGTATCTCTATCTAGACTTAGATCCAAAAATTGGGTAGGGGAAGGGAAGGATTCCCATGAGGTAGAAACCACCACTCAAATACCTGCAGTTCCAGTTTGCCGGATTCTTCCCCCGAATTGCTTCTGGAGTGCCCTTCCTCTACCTTCTCACCTGGGGACTTCCCTTCTGCCATATCCTTGGTCTGCAGTTTGATCGCACCTCTTCTCTTCAAAGCCTCCGCCAGGCGTTCATTATATCCTTCTCCATGAGCCATCATACTGCTGCCCTTCAGTGTGACGTCCCCTATTTAGGTGTCTGCCCCTCCAAACTGCAGCACCTTGAGGGTGTATTTATGTATTTCTGGTGTCTCTCACAGTGCCTGCCACCACGGTGAAAGGAACCCAAGAACTATTTTCTTGAGTGAGTGCTCCCAAGAAACCTTAGGAAGATTCTTGCAATCTTAGTAAAGCCAGGTGCCAGGGTCAGAAGTTAGCTCAGTGGCTTCCCAAATGTGCTTATATTGACATCACCAAGGAGCTCCGTCAATAATCCAGACATCCACGCTGCACCCCACTGCAATGGCCAGGCATCCCATTGTTTAGAGCTCCCAGGTCATTGCAATGTTTGGCATCCACTGGGTTAAGTGATATGTTCAAGACAGGAAATCAAATATACCTTCCAGGACATCCTCACATGAAGTTTTTAACCCAATCCTGAGGTCACTTGGAAAAGTTAAGGCTGTGCTAGGAACTGGCACTCACCCAAAACTTCAGGAATGTATGTACGGGCAAGCCACTAAGTTCAAACAAAAAGAAAAAGGAGGTGACAATCCATTAGATTGTTGATTTGTCCATTCAAGGTACACTGTTTGAAGAACCATGCTAAATTAGCATTTCAGCACTTGCTTGAGATTTACTAGGGTGCCAGAAATCCTGTACAGGTATATGACTTATCATCATAGACATAAGCAACTAACCACAAAATTACACAGGGAAGTTCAGTTCTAAAACCAGTCTATTATTTCCTGGAGCCAGAACATCCCAGTTTCCTCTATTTCTTTGGTCAACCTAGTTGAGCATGATTTTCCTCCCAGAAAACTGCAACCTTGAGTGAGATTTCCCTTGCATGGTGCAAATCTGTGCAACTTATTTCCAGACTAGGTCATTGCACTTAAGCAGAACTGAAGTACTCATACTGTCCCTGCCGAAGAGCCAATGACAGGTCATCGCAGTCCAACGAGGTCAAACAGCAACAGTCCCCAATCAACCTTTTTAGCCAAAACATAACCAAATCTTAGTGACGTGAATGGTACCGCTATTCTTCCCCAGCTTAATTGGAGGGAGGACAGTTTGAGGTTACCATGGACCTGAATCCTGGTCCAGATCTTTGTCGGGGGACTATTAGCCAAAGGCAGTTTCAGGTATTGTACTGCCATGTCCATCACCACGAGGCACTGGACAGGAGTTGTCCATCAAGAAGGAATGCCACCGCCCGAAACGACTGTATCATGCCTGGATGGTGACTGAATCCCATCATAATGCTGGAAATTTGTTGAAGCAAGGGAGAAGTTAATTGGGAAGTAATACACATTCTATATGGGATGATGGAAAAGATTTGGAAGCAGATTGTGTTGACGGTTGCACAACAGTGTAAATATAATTAAAGCCACTGAATTGTACACTTAAGAATGGTCAAAATGGCATTCTTTATGTTATATATCTTTACATCCCCCCAAAAAAAACTCAGCAAACCAATCTTTCACCTATTCCTAAATTTGGCAGATGTATGTTATCACACAAATATCATGCCAAGGAGAAAAACAATGAGCTACACATACTGAACGACCCCATCCTCCCCGACAACCTTCCCCTACTTTGTCCTTACCGGCCAACAGCCACAGTCCAGTCTATGCTAGATAATGAATTCATACGATGAATACCTGACCCAAGGATAATTAACAAGGATTGGTAATTAGAGACCAAGATCCCACCCAAAGTAGGTAATTTGATGGTCCTATGGTTCAAAAAAAAATCATTCTGTTTTCAGATTTTATTCTATACTGTTATATTGTTGCAAAAGAAGACAAAGACGCATAAACAAAAACAAACACATCAGAATATGTTAAGTCCAAAAGTTCTCTTTGGGATGTTTTTCAAATGAGTGAAAATGAACTATATTCATGAAACAGCAGACCCTTCCAACTAAACAGTACTTAAGAGTGTTGAACACTTACATGCAGGACAGCCACAGACATGTAACAATTGTAAAAATGCAGTCAATTTATTAATCTCTAAAATGTCTCTGTATAAAGACTTTAGATTGTTTTTTAAAAAATATATAATTTTGTTATAAAAAGCCCAAAAACCTTTAAAATTTAATTTTCAGTCACTTTTTAGATATAATAATTGGGATTAAAGTATTTACTTCTCCCTGCAATGATTTATATCATCTTTTTCTATAATATATTGACCTATACTATGTCTCCTATCATCTCTTTTTATTGATTTCACATCTGTTTAGTATTAAAGACTTTTATACGAATGATGAAGTTTTTAATGTATTGGAAGTTCATGTATGTTATATGTTATTGATGTTCGTACATATATATTTTTTCAGTGCATGATTAAAGAATATTAATATATAAACTTATATATTATGTATTAAAGCAAAAACAAAATCCTAAAAAATAGTTCCACAGTATAGCTGTAACTAGACATATCCAGTTACTTATTTTGCAGGTATCTCTTTATTTATTAGTGTGTTTATTAGGGAATTTAATTTATTAAATAACATGAACTATAAATATATATGCAAATTTCCAGCTGATATGAAGCAAAAAGTTGACAAATAATGCTACTGTATAACTTCAAAAATAGAACAACTGAGCCTTGAGGCTATTTTTAGTCATTTATGTTTATTTATTCTGTAAAGACTATTTTCATGTATTTTTAAACATATATAAACATACTTGGAGAGAAACAAACAGCATATTTATGAAAAATTTTTATGGAGACCAGCTTATAATTGTTTTGAGACTGTGCTGCTTTAAAGATGGACAGTACCCATCATGGTGCGTTACTTCTACAACTGAAAAAAAATGACATATTCACACTATCTTTAATTAAAATTAAACTTGTATCTCCATGAAGATAATAAGGCTCTCAAAACTAACTTTTTAGTTTCCTTTGCACCAAGGGGTTTTGTCACTAAGAATCTACCACCCTGCACGTGTAAAGGCATCTTCCTGGCTGGCATACGCTGCAGGCTCTGATGTAAACCGCATCTTGGGGCATTCTCTACAGGTTTGGGAAACCCAATTGTCCGGCCAGCATCCAGGTATGAGAAACGTAGATGTCATATGTATACAGCATAAAAGGATATATGTTCACCGATACTATTTGCATGTCATACAAGAGAATGTTACACAAGTTAAAACTGGTCTACCGCAATTTTCATGAGAAATTCTACAAAACCCAGAATTAGTGTCACACCTCTATTAGTAATCAATTCCCACACAAGCGGATAAATGACATAGAGGGGAAAGTAGTGGAGAAAAAGTAGAGAACCCGGATTTAGGGCTTGCTCCTTCTGGACTAGCTAGCTGAATGAACCTTCATAAGTCAAGCAGGATCAGGTTTGGAATCTATAAAGTGATAGAAAAGAATATGATCATCTTTAAGACCACATAAAAAATTCTCTGCCCTTGAATGTAATTGAAAAAATCAAGTTCACTTTAAAGAGGATATAAAGATATAAGGAAATTTCCCACATGCTGCCTGAGATGTTTATCTATATATGAGACAGGTGTCAAACAAACAAATAGAAAAAAAAAACCACTAAGGCAAAGAGAAACTTTAACTCACCAGATTCCATCTGTTACGTTCGAATTCATGCATAATTGATTATCCGTGACTGGTAAGTTCTTTTCTCACTAGCCGACCACAGTTTTTTAAACATTATGTATTAAATCACTACTAAAGTAGCCACGTTTCAGAAAGAGCAAGGGCAGAATAAGAATATTTTAAATGAAAAATTACATGCTGGTTAATAATAATACAGCTGACCTATGTTTAAGGGAGAGAAATTTTAATCATGTGCATATTAAATATTAATAACCTATTCTGTTATGTTATAATAAGGTTAAGTAGGCTTCTCCAAGCTTAAGGAAAGAGAGAGAAGTGGGAATGCATAATGGTGCAAAAAGATACAGAGACGGGAGACAGACATAAGGAAAATGTGTCAACAATAAACAAGAGGAAATGAGAAAGAAGGAAAAGATGAAGGTGGAAACTAATCTCTATGTGTCATTATGACTGCCAGAGTACTGGCAAAGAAGCAGCATCCTTTTATTTCAATTTTAATCATTTCTGAATTTTAATACCCAGCTCCTTTTGTAATTCTCCTGGCATTCCCCATATGCCTCCATCCCAGCCAAAACACCAGTGTAAATTAAATGGCAGGCAACCACACCACTGATGTAGCCTCCCCAAAGAACCTACCAGGTGACCAAAAGCAAAAAAAAAGGGGGGGATGTCTACCTTACATCCCTGAGGACATCTAGCCAATTAACTGGCTGAATGTTCTCTACTTTCTTTAATTTTGAAAAGAAGGACAGTAGTTAGGTAATCTACAGATAGAGAATCATGAAAGAAAAAAAAAAAAAAAGCAAGCCAGTAGTAATACAATAATCAGTGACCATCAGGGCCTGGAAAAATGAGTTTGCTCTCACTGGCACTAAGGAGCATCACATGATTATTTAATTACAGCTCTAATTTTTGTCTTGTGGATGGCAACATATCAACAATTAATAGGGCAAATAGAGGAGACTGCTCTTAAAGAGACAGAATGTGTGCGATAACCTAATAGGTCACACAGCAGTGCACTGCTGAGGAACACTTTCTGGAACTAAATGGGGCTGTCTTGCAAATAGCTGCAGCCATGTGTTTTTAGATCACCCTCACAGAATGCTGAGAAATTTTCAGAATGTTTTAGATGCAGCCAAGACAACCCCCATTCGAACGCTAGCACTGATTTTAAGGAATGGAATGAAATCTTCATTAATATAAAAACTCTAAATCTTAAAACATTTAAAATTACAACACATATAGTTACAATGAAAAATATCTTTTTAGGCAGTAACCACAGATAGGCTGATATTTTTTTTTCAATGGGACCCTGAAAAAAATCATTATTGTAGGAAAGAATGGGTGGAAGTCATTCAGCTTTGGGCCACTGGCAAATAGTATTTTTGGTCCCAAAATATCAGAAAGACCATTCCATGGTGGCCTAGTAACTGCAAGGACCTAAGGGAGGGCTCTGTATTGGCTCCTCTACAGTTTGCCACCACAACCAAACCCCAAAGGACCATGAACATGAACAGAGATACTTCACCTAACCCTCGAGGTCAGACAATGAGGATAAAACAGACCCCAGTGCTACTGTCAAAGAATGACAGAGCACATAGTTAAAGAAGGAAAACGTTCAATTATCCAGAAAGCCGGGGCATGTGTAGATGAAGTGTTCAGATAACCCCAGTAAAAACAGAAAATTAGAGAGAAAAGTCTTTTATTGCCATTAAATTATTATTGTGGCACAAGCGAAATTCACCGTTTTATTATTAATTTAGCAAATCTTTAATGAGTGCTCACTATGCAAGGCACAGAATGCTAATTGTGAACTTTGTTTTATTTGATAACAGACATGCACCTTACACTGAAATCTCTTTCTTGTAGTTTAATATTGTATAGAAATATATAAGCAGCACCTAAAGAATCATAAAGTGGGAATACTAGTGAATTTTTAAGTGCTGTACTATACAATTACAAGGTATACATATCCAAGTTAATGAAGGGAATTCGAAGAGTTAACCAATTTGATAGACTTGTTAAGTAAGACTAGGTCTAGCTTCAAACTCCTCTCCTTAGTCACCCATTGTTCTGCCATGCCCAAGACCAAAGCAAAAACTCAGGTTTGAAATTTGGAAAATGACATGGTCTTATTAGATACCGCTGTGATCAACTTCTCAAATGCATCTTAAGTATCAGGTTTTTGGAGCATTTTGAGAGAACGTAACTTGGATAAAGGAAGAGTGACTAAAATGATTCCACAAAAAAGAAGTATTAAAAGGGGCTATCAATTCAGTAAGCTTTTTACTGGCTGAGTCTGGCCAAAGCCATGAGAAAACAAGAAAATGTGGGCATCTCCAAATGCAATGTGGGGGAAGCTAAAACTGCTGAGGGGCAACGATTTCTAATACTCCTGGCAAAAGCAATCAAGCCAACACTAACTGCAGAGAAGGAAAAAATACAGTAAAAAAATTTTTATATCCTAGTGAAAAGTTCTAAAATTAACTTGTTTTAGTAGAAAGCATTTTGATGATTCTAGACCAAAATGTGATTCCGTACATTCTAAAAGAATATTTTTAAGAGTCTAGCAAGCAGCAGCTTGTCTGTGAGCATATACATCATTCTTTTTTTTAACATGACTGTTAATATACAGTTAACATGTCTCAGAAAAGGCTGTAATTAACTGTCTACTGCTCTAATAACACTAATAAGCGTACAGTATCATTAAAATACAATGGCTGCATACAAAGTAAGGCTGTCATTTTTTTTTACTTTTAAGATAATGTTCTAAATTGTCTTTCAGTCTTTTTTAAACCACCCAAAAGAGCCCACCTCTAAGATTTGTTTTATAAAGTATACTTATTAAAATATTGTTACGTCCTCCCACCGTCTGCAGAAACCTGCCTAATGTTAAATTGGATATGTAGGTATCATGTCAATTGGTAAAGACACAATGGGAAATACTTGGATTAGTTTAGCACCTCGCTCACTGATTAAATACTTGGGAGAAAGGTTAGCTTTATTCGGAATCACATTGCCATGTTGTTAATCCCCGGTGACTTCGATTGTCTGGTTCACTGGGACAGGAAAACTCAATTGCATTCAACATCAAACAGCTAATTATGGATATGCTATATTCAAGACTACCTCCATTTCAAAAGATATCTGTGTACACTGGGTTCTATTTTATTTATAATAATTATTACAATAAAATATTTATAACATGAAATCTCTTTTGCCTTAAAGTCCTTAACATTATAAACATTAAAAGGCTAAATTCTCATTTACATGCTCTTAACGGCATTACAGAAACCAATGAGTAAGACTAGAAAAGAACCTCTAGCAATCAAGTTTACTATATGCCTGCCTTCCTGGAAAACTGCATCTCAAGAATTCCCTTTTCTTTAAACATCTCAAGGAAAAATGGTCTAATACCTTTCTGTAGGAGCTTCCTACCATATTTTGTCCCCCCCCCAAAAGAATGCCAACTGAAGAATTTTTGTTGGTATCTGGTCTCAAATCATCTCTAGCTGAGAAAAAGCAACATCCCAACACAGAGACCTCCCCCCGGACACTAAATGCCTGTCTCTCCGTGTGGCTGTAGCCCTGATTCTCCATATGGAATTGATAGGAACATTTCTGGCACTTACCCTCCAAATATCAGAAGCTGCTCTCTCAATCTAGCCCTACAGGAGAGCTCTCAAAAAGTAGTCTCTGATGAGGTGAGAATGACGAAGTTCTCTCTGGCAGTGCTAGCAAGGCAGGAGCATCCCCAAATGAGATGGTTACCAGTTGCCCGTGAAGCAGCTGGACCATTACTGCAGTTCTGAGGGTGCGTCACAAATCAGGTCATAGCTCTGGGTAGAGTCCACCCACTTCACCCTGTACAACGCCCTCCACTTCCTGCACACCTGGGGGGGAGGGGTACTGAGGAGGGCGGCCAATGCAGGTCCGCAGACATTCTCGTAAAGGCACAACCAGGTGCAGCCTGACATCCGCTTCTTCTGCAAGCATTCAGTTTCATTTGGGAGACCTACACCCCGAGGTGCTCAAAATTTGCGCAATAGTAAGCGGGTTATAAAGTGATGAGCGTGTACAATATTGCACAGTTAAATGTTTTATCCAGCAAGAGCCTCCCTCCACTGGAAACTGAACCAACTCTTAATGTTTGACTACAAGACACTTCACTACCAAATGTCAAATAACTGGACTGAGTAAATTTCAGGAGAATCTAGGGACATAAATGCTGGGGTACCAGGTAACTACTTTTCATCCCTCATTACTAAACTAGATTGCCACATAAAATGAGTTACATCCTTGAAAGTCCATTGAAAGAGGTGATAGAATTTCTCTTACACCAACCCGCAGACAGCAACAACAGTGGAAGTGATACAGAGTAACTTGAAAGAATAAAAATAGGCCAATATGCTGGAGAACTGCTACGCTACTAAATCTCACCCTGAATATATATACACACAATCTGTATCTATTTACTCTGAAATGAAATATCTGATCTTAAAAAAGATTTTAAAGAAATAAACAGCAAAAGGTACCATTGGCATAAGTTCAAAAGTACTCAATAATGTGTGTTAATGTGTTGATCACACTCTATGAAGACATCAAGTTTAAATAGACTTACCATTGAGAATAGCACTTAGGAACGATATATAAATTACCATAGTAGAAACTCTTTCTTTGGCATAGTGAAGCAGAAGAGCCTTGTGTAACAAATTTGATTTATATGCTGGATTAAGACCACATTCTGCTCTGCTGTCAATGGAAGATGTGATTGGAGATTGACAATTGTGTGTAGACGATGAGCATAAGACCTACTTTTAGAATGTCAGTGAAAATAAGCATTTTCTCAAGTTAACCATAAATGTCATAATTCAACTTCAACAGTGTTTGGATGTTTCCAGGAGTTTTGAAGAGAAAGGACTTTTAATTTAAAGAGAAAACAACAAATATGTTTAGTACTGTAAGAAAGATGAAATCACTCTTATCTTAAGGTTGATATGCTAACAAGAAGGGAGACAAGAATATTTTCAGAGGAAAGCCAACAGCATCCAGCAATCCATGAGCCCCACTGTCTACTTAGACTTGCAGATCTCCATTAAAAACTGAACCATTCCATCCAAGACTTGGAAGAGAAGATGCCTTGTCAAAGTTCTTATCTAAGTAATCAAAGAGTTTAAGTAACCTACTTGGAACTTTGTAGAAAGTTAATTTAGAAAACATACACTTGAATGTGTTTGAACGTATTTGTCCTGAGGTTGTTCTAAGATTACTATTTTAAGTGGCATGCAGATTCTTTGGGGGTTTTGATCTTATAGTTGAGGTATGTAAAGTAACATTTCTTCCACCTGGTTCTCACGCGACAGAAATGAAATTACTCTTCTTCAAGGTTTTGCCACTGGGAGAAGTCAGGAAAACTGCTCTCGACCCCTACCCCCCAACCAGGAAGAGACTGAAGCCCTGGATTATAGCACAGGTAGGTATTAAAATGGAGACAGAGCCGTTATTTAGTGGTGACAGGAATATAAATACGTGCACTAACCTATAAACTGGTATTTACTTCAGGAAGGTAAGTAATATTTTTCCTTTGATTGCTGAGCTGTCAGTTTAATGCAGCGTAAATAAACAGTAGGTGCCTGCTAGCTCGAAGTAGGAAGTGTTCATTCCACACGAGGCACAGATTACTGAAGCCTGATGCTCATCATGCTGAAACATAACTTTCATTTTACCAGAAAATACACCCTACCATGGATGATTTTTCGTGCCTGATCTATTAATTAACTTAACTCTCTTCTGTCAAAATGTAAACCGATTTGTTAAAATCATCCCAGAGTTTAGGACTTTGAAAACCAAATCAATTTGAAAGGCAAGAGTAATGACTGTTCTGTAATCTGATCACAAATGCTAAAACTGAATACTTAACAGCATAAGCAATAACTGTACAAAAACAAAAAAGGAAAAGGACAAATTTAAATATAGAATTAAATCATCTGAGTTACAGAGTTGACTCAAAATCCTCCTTCTTTGCTAATTAAAAGCAACTGACACCTTCACTTCTTTGCAACCTTATGCTACTTAGGTCCATTCAGCATGTATGCTTGTTCTGCCCTCTGAAATATCTAAAGGTAAGCCATTCATAAAAATCAAATCACACTCCTCAATTCTAACAGAAACATTACTGAACTCTCCTGAAAAGAGTGGCAAGTTTGAAGATCAAATGGCAATACCCTTCCTAACAGCGTTCATCTAAAATGTGGCTTTCTTCCCATTTTCTATATACCACAAAGCTATGACAGTATATAGGAACTAATTTTCTCGTCATATACAGGTACTGAGCAAATTATTTCATGGCATCATTTAAAATGGGAACTGGTCTGAGAAAGTATACAAGGCAATTTGGAGAGGTTTCTAGTTAAAACATGAACACATTCTGGTAAGCAAGCAATGGATTATAAAGGCAAAAGAGGGGTTTAAAACTGTTGTGGCGTTCGACTACAATATTCCTAGACATGGTCTGAAAATTGATTCCGTGACATGTACTTATTTTATATACTTCATCAATCTCAACTACGAATGTAGGAGTCATCCAGGATAACATATCTTGAAAGAAATGATGGGTGTGTGCAAGAGGCGTACGTACGTACGGGCCTTTTGGAAATTTACAGAGCAGATGAAAACCCACTAGAGTGCTTTACAGAGTCCCTACTGTATATCCATGTGGTGTTTAGCTTAATAGTGTTTGTAGCCAAAAGATTTTTACAATAATGAGGAGCAGGTGCCTGTTGCCTGACCTTTTAGGCCTAATTTACAATCCACAACCTGTCACATGGAAAAATAACTCAAAATCTCCTCCAGATATTTCAGTCTTTGTTAATGTAATGTAGCTCTTCTTAACCATCACTCAGCGTATCATATCTTATTCAGTCGCAGGTTCATATAGCTGGCAACAGACTTCTCTGCAGAAATACGCCATTATTCATTTTGTTGTTGTTTTTCTTTAAGATGCTGGGGGACCAAAGAACTACTTTTGTAGATTATCAACCCAGAATATATTAATTTATACAACAACTGAACAAAAGGCATTCCTTTTGAATACTTTTACATACAAAGAACTATTATTTATTACATATTTCAGCTTGTGGGAAAAGGAGGAATGCATTGATTCTGGAAATAACTATTCAGACTTTGGGAAGTTCTTTAGGTTTTCTTTATCTCTTTTTAGCCCCTTCTCCCTCTTCCCTCCTAACCTCCCCCCCACACACATTTTAAAGCACTAGTACTTTAGGAAGGAAATGTATCCATCATTTGTATTCATTATTCAGAAAGGAATACAAAATTGAGCAGTGATTTTTATTTCTCTTGTACAATCGTGTTACATGTAGCCATACTCAAATTTGCCAGTGCTTTGTATTTTATAGCTACTGTTTACACATTATGTATTACATACGACTGAACAACCCTACACTTAAAATATTGTTTCCATTAGAAAAAATATGAAGTAATAAGTGTCAAATGGAGATGAAGAATAAACATGCTTGGTGTATTTATAAAATGCACAGTCATTTAAAACGTGCACAAATAGTACACATATTCTGCTATTGTTACACAGTATGCACATTGTTTAAAGTATATTTAATAATGTGCCTAACCAAGTTAATTAAAGTATTTATGTCTGGTGATTGTGTTAAACACTCCTAGAAGTAGTGAAAGATACAGCCAGTTACTTCTGCAAACTAAAGTTGAAATTATGCACTTATTATAACCTTTCCTAACAATGTGAGAAAAACAGAGTAAATATATTAAATTTGTTTCACAACAGATGCTTAGGTTGTTAATATTTAAGATGCCTATTCATGCTATTCCTGTCTGCACATTTGTCAAAAATGTAAGCTTGAATGCTAATGTTTGCCAGCAGACTGGAGCAGCCAGTATATGAATGTACTACTGTTCTACTAAAATAATATGCAATAGAAATAAAAAACTGCTGCTAAATCATAGCACTAGTACCACACAGCAGATTAAAGGTTTGTAGAGAAAACATTTCAACCTTGGTTTTCTCCAGTTTTAAAGCATGAGGATTTTTTTCCCAAAACACATTTGACTATAGAATAAATCTCACATTCCTGACACCTCAGAAAAACCCACTTCAGTTAGGGTGTAAATTTCAATAAAGTTTCAGCGGGATGAGTGACTCCATCAGCAGCACAAACACGGTAGATTTTAGGAACTGCTGCGGACAAAACCTGACACTGAGCAGTCGCGTTTCACTCATTCTTACCCCCTCCTCTGTCCTCTTGGTAAAGTCAGGTGGCATGGCCTCCAAGGGTGCAAGCATGGAACCCAGTCTGGGCAGAAAGGTTCTGTCCTGAGAACTGGACGTCGTTCTGTTTTCCCTGTGTCTTTTACAACCATGCGGAGTCCAAATCTCAACACATTTGCCTGGAAATCCGGAATGCCGCTGAAAAAGTTCGCCGAGGAAGGGCACAGAGGTCAAAGTTGCCAACTAGGACACTTTGAGAAGCTACCCTGTGGTTGACACTTGTCAGTGAAATTTGCAACGCCCCAGTGGAGGTCCGGGCCAAAACCTCCAGCCAGAGCCCGAAGTCCCTCTCGGTCTTCGGCGGTCATCTCAAGAGTTCTGCTCAATGAATTTCCCTGGTACGTGCGTGTCACCGCCCGGACCTGCCACCTGCCTGCCCTGTCCCTCTCCCGGCGCTTGCCCAAACCGACGCTCCGCCGCCCCGGAGCCTCGGCAAGGAGCGCTCGGAGAAGGCCTCCCCACTCCGGTCGGGGCCGCGGGAAGGAGACCCCGAGGCCACTCCTGTGACGTCCCCGTCCTTGCAAAGAGGGCAGCACCTTTCCCGGCCTCCACCCCATCTCCAAACACAAATTCAATGCAGGAGTCCCTTCAGGACCGGTCTCACTACAGCCAGCGAGGGCTGGAAACGCGGTGTGCCGCGGCTTTCAAACTCCCGGCGCCCGAGTGGTTCCCGGGATGGAGAAGTTGCCAAAACTTCCCAGGTCCCTGTCCGCCGCTGCTCCCAACCTGCCGCAAGGGCGGGGGCGGAGGCAGGCGGAGAAGGACCGGGCAAGGATGCTGAGCTTACTTGCGATCCCGCGGGGGAACGTTTCCACTCCCCCAGCCGACTCCGCGGGGCACCTTTCTGCCAGCCCGGCTCTGGGGCGCACAGAGAGGCTCTCCCTTTCCCTGTAAGCTCCCTCCGGTCTCTTCGCCTCCCCTTTTCTCTTCCAAAAGGGGTCACGCTGATGACCTGAAGGAGTTTGTTCAGCCAGGGTCTGTCGGGCAGGTGTGTTAGTGTGTCCACACCCTGAGAGAGAACGAATGGCATCTTCAAGTCCCCCATCCCGCGTGCTCTCCCTCGCTCTACCGGCCCACCCCTCCGGATCCGGCGGCGCGCGCGAGAGAAGGGGATCCGCAAGCCCCTGCCACCGGGCGCCCACGAGAGGGGAGCCGAGCAGCCCCGACTAGGGGCGCCGGGAGTGGGTGTTATAGAGAAGTTTGGATCGATTCCGAAAAAAAGAGAGACGGAGATAAAACAGCAAGAGTGAGAGCGGGGAGAGCAAAGGAGCAGAACTCACTCAGGCATGGGCGTTGGGAGCGGCGTTGGCTGTCGAGTGCGGGCCGGAGCCCAGGAACGGCTCCCACGGCGGGCGCGCCGGCGTCGGACTTCCGAGGCGGCGGCTTTTGCCTCTTGTGCCGCCGCCGCGGGAGCTGCGGCTGCCGCGGAAGTTAATTGCAACTTGACTTCAAGTTGTCTTCTTTCCCCATCCGAAGTGGGCGTTTAAAGGGGAGAGAGAGGCGAGGAGCGAGCTAGCGAGCGCGCGGGGCCGAGGGAAGGAAGGGAAGGGGGGGAGGGAGGAGATGTTAACGGGGGG
>PVKM010026941.1:0-19059 GCA_004027735.1 Carollia perspicillata | reverse complement strand
TTAGGAAGTGGGGTGGGGACCAGATCTTGAAAGCCCTCACAGGCCTTTAAGGACTTCAGCATTTAAGCTCCATCACACAGAAAGCCGTTAGGGTGCTGAGCCTGGAAGTTACATAGTCTTACACTTCTAGAAGAGTATTGCTCCATGAGAGGCAAGCTGGAAGCAAGAAGACTAGTTAGGAGGCTACTGTAATAGCCCAGACAGGAGGCTACTGTAATAGCCCAGACAGGAGGGATGGTGGTGTGAAGTGGCAGGGCCTGGCTGTAGCTCAGAGGAAGAGCTGAGTTTCACAGGGTTTACTAATGGACTGAAGGTGGGTCCGAGAGAGAAGCCAAAGGTGGCTCTGGGGGGGGGGTTGGTCTGAGCAGTTGATAAATCCATTTCAATCACTATTGTATTAAACGGAGTGGCATAAAATATCCACATCATTTAGCTCAAAGGTTCAGTGGGTCAGGAATTCAAACAGGGCCCATCATGGAGTCCCTGTCCCTGTCCCACAGCATCTGAAGCCCCAGTTGGGAAGCCTTGTAGCCTCAGGTTGACTCAGGGGTGGGAACTGGCATTATCTGGAGATGTTTCCACTCACGTGTCTAGCTGTTGACACCAACTTTGGGCCAGCACCACAGCTTTGTTGTTCACTGGCCACCCGTGCATGCCTCTCTAGGTGGCCCCTCTGTGAGGCCAGCGTGGGCTTCCACACAGCATAGCGGCTACGTTCCCCACGAGAACCAAATGGATTGCATGGCATTTTCATGATCTAGTGCTAGAAATCATGTAATGTCACTTCCTTCATACTCTGGACAAGACGGTCAGAAAGGCCCACCCAGAGCTCAGGGAGAGTGGACAAGCACCTGCCCACTTAGTGGCAGGCGAGTCGGGTCACATTGCCGGCAGAGCACAGGGGATGGATGATATGGCGGCAGCCATCTTTGGAACCCAAAGTCTGCCTCAGTGACAAAGCCTGGGGGCGGCAGGTTTGTGCGGCAGTGCAAAAATAAGAATTAGATGTGTGACATCTGTAAGGCCATTAAGTGGAGATGGCAAATCAGTAGTAGCTGGGCGTCTGGCTCAGGAGCGGATCTGTGCTGCAGACACATTTGGAAGTCATCCCTCTGTCTGAAAGCTGGCTGGGTGAGTGCAGACGGGGAAGGGGGAAGGTCCCGGGACTGAGGCCTGAACCACGTCAGCGCTCCAAGTCAGGAAGATGAGAGGAAGCAGCCAAGAAGAGAGCTGTGTTGCCTTCCTGCTGCCAAGCGGCCAGTGTGCTCGAAACCCAGAGAATGTGGTATTTCAAGAAGAATCTATCATGTCAGGTGGTGTTGGAAGGCATAGCCTGAGAATTGACTTGGGCGATGTGACAGTTACTGACGACTCTGAGGAGCTCTTTCCTTGAGTGGTGGGGCTCCAGGCCAGCTTGCTGCGGGCTCAAGGACAAATGGCAGGAAAAGAAGACTTGAAGTATAGGCAACTATTTCTGAAGACGTCGACTGTAAAGAGAGTAGATCGCCAGGGTGGCGTTCCCAGGGAGATGCCAGATCAACCATAAAATAAATTTTATTCATTCATTCATTTCTTCGATGGAGGATACTTGAGCCTGCCTGTGTATTCTGGTAAGGAAAGCAGCAGAGAGTGGAGTAGACAGGGATGGGAGGGGACACCTGCAAGGCAGGAGGGGAGGGCCTCTGGTGGAATCAGGGTGGGCTTGCTTCCTTTCCTCACCTCATTGCTGTTCTCTGCTCCAGTGTCCCCTCCTCGGAGAAGCCTCCTCTAACTGCTCTGTGAACGCTCCGACCCCTTCTCAAACCTGCCTTATTATTCTTCCTGGCTTCCTGGCTTTAGATACTTATTCATTTCCTCTCTTCCCAGTGGGATGTAAGCTCCACAAAGATGAAAATTTTGCCCATCTTCTTCAGTGACCCCTGACTACTATCTACAAACTGGCGCATAAGAGTATTTAGAAAAACATTTTGAGTGAATGACTTAGTGGAAGAATGCCTGTTCCTAGCCCCCTGTTCAGGTGGCTCCGTTAGTTGGAGCATTGTCCCATACACCAAAAGGCGGAGGGTTTGATTCCCAACCAATTGATAGTTTTCTTTCACATCAATGTTTCTTTCTTTCTCTCTAAAAATCAGTAGATATATTCTTGGGTGAGGATTTAAAAAAAGAGTATATATTCCTCGATGAATCTTTTTCTTTTGGCTTAGCATCTTTCAAAATTATTTTACAAACATAATCAACTGGTGATTTGTACATCACCTTTTAATCAAGGCATCGTTTTGAGACTTCTGGGGATGACAGTGGGACTTCAAGGGAAAATCATTCGGTGGGCCTCAGCTGCCTGGTGCTAAGTTCATCCTTAGCACCTTGAAGAGTGAAAACAGGTCTTCATTGGACAGACGCCCTAGACAAGAAAGTGGTGTGAAGCAAAGCAAGTGACCTCGTCCTCCCCCGCCTCCTGCGTTCTCACTGGGCAGCGGTTCCGTGGCTCAGGACAGGGGACTAGAACTCAAGAGGCAACAGCAGTAAGGAATTAATGCAAGATTCTCAGAAAAGCATTTGCCGTGTATAATGTGCACCCACGTGCGCATTATACATGGGATCATTATGCCCATGGTGCATAATCATTATACCCATGTGTAATGAGCATCCTTATTTTTCCCTCAAAACTTTGGGCCAAAAGTGCACATTATACATGGCAAAATATGGTACCTTGTCATGCTCTAGCTTGCCTTACCTGTTAGGAAAATGCTCGTGATCACATGCTGATACTTCACGGGCTGTGTATCAAAACATGGGGAATTAATGTCAGGGACACACTTCCCAATCCGCAGCTGAAGGCACTCTGTGCACCCACAGTGTCGTTGACATGCTAGCTGTGACAAACACAAACATCCTCTCCACGCTCCTCTCTTATAAGTCATTCTTATTGATTTGTCATGTCAAATAATACTGTTTTTTCTTACACATCCTTTTTCTCCTCTGCTTTAGAGCAAGAAAGCAAATTCACAGCGAGGGAAGAGGGCGATCGTGGCGGGGTGTCACGCTCTGTATCCCAAGTTCCTTTTCTTTGGCGAGCACTTCAAATTCAACTAAAAGACTTAGCAAGCTGTGTTATTTTTCATCATGTGATGTCTTGGGCTTCCCGGGCTAGGGAGCTGCGCCCGATGAAAAGGAAGTCTGCGTGTTAATTCCCAGTGTGCCCATCGGCAGCTTTCTCACGCCACTTCGAGGCGGGAGCAGGTGGCATCACCGAGAGTGAAATGCATCCTGTCTCAGTTGGCAGGGAAACGGCATTCGGCGATTTCATGTCCCTGCAGTGGGTCTCTTCTGTTGCTCCCCGGTTTGGGGAGCCTGTATTTACATTTGCACACCGCAGTGCAAGTACATGGAGATCCTGTATTTGGGAGTGGTCCTTGGCATGAAGTTTAGCTTTGAGCCATCGAACGGCTGGTGTGGTGGTGCCTGTCCACCTCTGTGGCAGGCCCCCCACACAGACTGTACCCTGTTTTCCATTTCCCAGTGAAGCGATAGCAATGTCAGAAAACTGTGGCCCAGCGTACGCCCGTCCTATTCACAGCATCTTCACGGTAAAAAAGTAGAACGGGTCCTGTTTGCCCTCCTATGTGTCTCCAGAGGCCTCAACTCTGCAAATTATCATGTTTTGCTACCATTTAAATGTCTTTAAATGTCAAAGGGCAACTGAAAATCCATCTGATTTTTTTATTGAAAGATGTATATTAAGATTCAAGGAACCAGGTATTATATTTGACATAGTCTATTAGAAAAAATAACTCTAGGAACAGGAGACTGAAATAAGTATTTTTTTTAATGTGGCAGTTTTTATCATGGATATTTGAGCAAATATAAGAACTTATGTTAGTTAAAAAAGGTAATATACAAAAATATGGCAATATTTCTAATATTCAGTATCTTTCTAAATAACATGGTTCCTATTGCTAAGCTAAGAGCAAGTTTTTATTTCTATAATTAGATTTTAGCAATAAAATATTAAAATATGAAAAATAGCATTAGTACAAGTACATATATGTGTATGCATATGTGTGTATCTATAAATCTATATGTAAACATAAATAGTGTATATGTAACTAGCCTAGACACCCCCAGGGCATCGCTGTGGGGCAGGCAGAGAATGTGCATGACCCAGTCCAGAAAGCTACCTAATGTTTATTTTGTGTATCAGTGATGGGCTCTGCTTGGCACATGGATCCCTGTTTCATACATTTACTGTTTCTGATATGACCGGCTTGTTTCTTGTGTTTGGTCATTTACTTAGCTGCTACTGAGGTCCCAGTCATCAAAGTACAAGCAGTCTTCATGTCTGTCTTTACCGTGCTCACTAATAGAAGAGAGGATATCATACAGTTTCAGTGATCTCTGTGTGTGTGTGTGTGTGTGTGAGAGAGAGAGAGAGAGACGCATTTGAAGGGCACGTGGTGTGTGAAGGCTAGGCTGGAGTTAACTAGAAAAAAAGAAGGAAAAGGGTGTGGCCCAGGCAGAGAGCCTGGACCTTGTGGGGGGAAGGAGCGGCGTGGATGTCAGGAACTAGGAGAAAGCCAGGGGCACAGCAGTCAGGCCCCAGAGCGTGTGGGACGTTGCGGTGCAAGGTAAGGCTGGTAGCAGTGCTTTCTGATATGAACAGAAGGGGGACCATTCACATCGTTGACACTTCCATTAGCCACCTTAGAAAGTCAACGGACATGACACTAGCGTCCGTGTTTTATTTAGCCCAGCGTTCCCATCCTCCTCTGCAGCGCATCTGCATTCAGACTGGCCCCTGTTGAGTGTGCAGGGCCGCCAGCTTGCTTGGCACAGCTCTGAGCTCCGGTTCTCAGCCCTTGTGCAACAGCGGAGCCCTCAGGGGGCTTCACAGAAGTCTGGCTGTCCAGCCCCGCCTCCCCCACACCAGTAGATCAGAATCTCCAAGGCAGGGCTCGGGCAGCAGGGAGGTTGTCTTTGTAAGTGTTCCATGTAATTTTACTGTGCAACCAAGTACAAGGGCCACTGTGTGGATGGGGGACCTCATCAAGGAGTTTTGCTTTTACCCTGGAACGATAATAAGCATTTAAAGAGTTTCAAACAAGGATGTGGCATGATTGGATTTATATATTTTAAAGATCACCATGGTGGAGTCACAGAGAACAGATCACAGGAAGTTAAGTAGACACCAGTGCCGGCTGACCCTTTAGTGGCTCTGGCAGGGCCCTCGTTCAGAGGCAGTGGCTTCGCGCTGGGTGGCACTGGAATCGGCAGTCATTTAGAAGGTGGAAGTGTGGATGAGCGGTGGCATGTGGAGCAGGAGGGCAGTGAGACTCCGTTCCGTGTGATGGGGGATGCTGCAAGAAGATGCAACTTCTACCTGAGTTTTCCAAGGCAAGCTACACGTTTTTGTGCTTCATGACTTTAGAACCTGTGTGCCCAAGCTCTACATGAGTAAGTTCCAAATTGTAACTTCAGATCCCTCCTTTGCCGAGAAGCCCATAGACTCTGCTGTGGAGCATTTCATCTGTCGACTGTGGGACCGAAGGAGTTGAAGAGCTGTGCCGCTGAGGAGGGCCCTATTCCGGCTACCTAGACTAAGTCACCCAGGGGAAAGGCCCCTCGCAGAGTAATTCTTATGTCGTTGGACTTGTGGCCCATTAAGGGCCTTGTCAAGGACATATTTGCTTGACCCAGAGGTACAGCACGTCCCTCACGGTTTCCCTGTTCTCGGTGTGCCCTGAGAGCTGAGCCCGGGCTCATTAGCACCGACATGGAGAGCAGGGGAGCTGTCGTCATCCGTTCCTCTGCCATCCACCTTCCTCCTCCCACCCTGTGTCCTTAAGCGGTCCTGTCTTCAGCCATGGCCTCCTGTGAAAAAGCACTTTTGTCCCTTACTTCCCCTTCTTCCGGGATTTGAACCTACAGTCTGAAGTCCTGTCATTGGATTGCATTCCCAGTGTGGTCCGTTCCAAAGCTTTATTCTTGGAGTTTTTTCTGTATCCCTGGCCTTTGAAGTTGGAGTTTTTTCTATATCCCTGGTTATGCTCCTAACCCAAGGAGGCAGTAACCCCCATAAATACCACCTGGCCACTTAATTCTGTCCAAAGCCGGTGATAGTTCTGCACGTAGCTGAAGAGTCGGTGCAACTCTGAAGGAAGAAGTATGGAGGGTGCAGTCAGTGCACCAGGGATGCAGCCCAGGATGGCTGGGAGTGCGGCCTGATGCCGAATCATAAATTTACTTAAGACACGATGAGATCTGTTTGTGATTACACATCACATTGCATTTCATGTGTGGCCCAAGACAGCTCTTCTTCCAGTGTGGCCCAGAGACACCAAAAGGCTGGGCACCCTAAACCAAATTCCTGTAGGGGTAGCTACCTGGGGCACAGCGAGCACCTAATGTCAGCTTCAGTTTGAGGTTTATATGGATGCAAAGAGAACTCTCTTACACATACATAGTGTTCACATGAAGCATTGAATGTATACAAGAAAGCGTCTTCAAGGGAACACTGTGTCACATTGCCTTCAAGACCTCTGAAACAGCGTGAGAGAATCAAGTTTTCAAAGGACTTGTGTAGTTTCCACAGGTGCCTTTCCATCTGTTCCTTTTCCCCCACTGGGTTGCACTAATGCATTTCAGCAACTTATTGTCAGAAAAGGAAGCTGTCCAAGTGAACATGCCCACAGAAAGCCTCCCGGAACTGTCAGGATCACGTGGTGGGCTGGACTCTTACCCTGTTTGGTTTTCCCCCTACTGTTAATTCTAATTTAAAATCGTCATGTGTACGGTCTGTCTCTGAAGATAGGATCTTGTTGAGGATTGGAATTGTACCATGTTTACTTTGGGCTTAAGGTATGTTCTCAGCCATAAACTGTGCACTCCGTGGACGTCGTGGAATCCCCTTTCTGTACCCACAGGGAGCTGAGGGTGGGGTGGCTGAGGGTTGGGCTGGCGCAAGGCTGAAGGGAGCTGAGCCCGGCCTGCCCTCCACAGGCTCGCACCCTGTGCCAGGAGCATGCAGGGCTGACCCGGGCCGCGTCTGTCTTCAGCGCTCCTCCCTGCCACCCACAACGAGACTAGAAAGAAACTGGGATAACAACCCAGTCTTCCCCTACTTCATATTCAGAGGGTAAGGCTGTGAACTAATTGAATGAAGTGATTATTCTCCTTTATTTGAAAAGAGAATTTGATTTCTATTGCCTATTAATTTTTCAAAAAAGTTGAAGGTCTACATAGCATATCACCTGAGGTATATAATTATAATAAAACTTTATATGTGCTTTTTGTTATTAAAAGAAATATAATTATGTAGGCTGACTTCCCTTATAATTATCTCTTTAAAGTTTTATTTCAGGCACAGGCTATTGTTAATATTTTGTATGGGTCTGTTTTATTTTGGATGAAGATTTTTGGCAATTCATAACATGTTGTCAGGTAATTTCCCCTTATATCTTGCCTAAATTATATTTGAATTTAGAAAATGAATATTTTAGTTCATTTTAGGAATATATTCTATGCATAGTTTTCTTAGAATAAATGATAATATATTGCTATCTTAGAAATGATATAGTGAATCAATATTTCATATTATTGATAACTAAGAATACCATAATAGCAAGTTAAAATTCAGGCATTTATTTTTTGCTATTTTGAGTTTGAGATGAAGGAAAAACAATACATTTAAATCACTTAAAAATTATCTGAAGAACCTGATGATGTGCAGAGCTCAAATTTACGTATGTGGAATAAATCACATTGTGCTATGCTGAGAATTTTTACTCAGCATGGTAAATATAGATGTTCTGCATTATTGGAGATCAAAAAGCCCATTTCTTCAACTGCTAACTTAATAAGAGGATGATTCGTACAGCAGAAGGTCAGATACATTGCTGAGGAAAATGTACATAGTTTGCATTGTCCTGTGTTAATGTCAAACGTAGTATGTATAACTAAAAGCCTCTTCAGTGACCCATGAGCTCTTATAAAAACATGATCGATAGTTATCCTCAGTTTTGCAAGGTTAACGCAGGGCACATACATATGAAGTTCTAGCTTGTAACATCTTCATCTTCTAATGAAAAGCCTGCATGCACAAGTAATAAGCCCACATTAGCGGAGCCACTGTCTCACGTGGCTTCTAAACTCAGGTGACAGGGACTCAAAAGAGAGGCTGGTGTCGTGGCCCCAGGCTCTGAGGCACCACAGGAGGTGGCTGAGGACACCCACCTATCTACATGAGATTTATGCACCTGAGTTAAGGTACTGAGGAGTCTCATTTAAATGCAGAGGAGCCCTAGCTGGTGTGGCTCAGTGGACTGAGCACTGGCCTGCGAACCAAAGGGTTGCCGGTTTGATTCCCAGTCAGGGAACAGGCCTGGGTTGCGGGCCAGGTCCCCAGTAGGGGACATGTGAGAGGCAACCACACATCGACATTTCTCTGCCTCTTTTTGTCCTTCCCTTCCTGCTGTCTAAAAATAAATAAACAACAAAGTCTTAAAAAATAAATAAATGCAGAGGAGATTTAAGGTAAGACTTCTAGATTGTTTAATCAGTGGACACTGTCCCAGGAATTGGCTCTGCATTCATTACAAACCACGTGGGAAGGGAAGGTGGAGTCGGCCGCCTGGGGCAGGGGCGGCAGTGATGGCGAGAGCCTGGGAGGGTAGGCAGGCCTGTGAGCTGGAAGAGCTGTGAAATGGGGGGTGGGAGGGATGCACAGCAGGGGGTCCCCAGGAGAATGTGCCTTGACTTCTGAGTGTCCTCTTGATGCCTCCATGGGAGTTAGTTCTACCACATTTGCAGAGAGAGAGAGAGGGAGGCATTGGGAAAGTGTTTTGCTTGGGTAAAACTTTTCTTTTTCTTGGGTAATCCTTTTCTTTCTTGGGTAAACTTTTCTTTTGCCAATGGCGAGCTCTCGATTCTCTTCTCAGCGCCAGGGTAAATCATAACATTGGACTTTTTAAAACATGATTCCTCATTTTCCATCTCCTACACAGAGAAGTAATCCAGAGGGTTCGCTTCTAATTCAATGACAAGAATTGAACCACTCACTTCGCCGCCTGGGCGCCAGGGTGGGTCCGCCTTGCTCTGAGCTCCGGTGGGAGGCACTCGAGTTACAGTGAAGCAGGAAAGGGAAGGAGGCGACCTCAGGCTTGCTCAGTGGATTGCTGCAGAGGCCGGCCAGCCGGGTCAATAACTCCACGTCAAAGGCGACTTCGAAGGCAGGACAAAAAGCAGGAAAATGTGATCTACTGACTTTAATTAGCATTAGAGCATGTACTCTTGATAGTGCTCATGTTAAAAGCTTATAGAAAAATGATAATTTTGTGTCTTTTCTTTATATGCAGCCTGCGGTTGAAAAAAAATTAGTCCTACACAGTGTGGCTCAGTTGGTTGGAGTATCAAACTGTAGACCAAAAGGTCATGGGTTCAATTCTTGGTCCAGGGCATATATCCGGATTGCGGGTTCAATCCCCGCTTGGGGAGCATTCAAGAAGGTGACCAATCAGTGTTTCTCTCTCACATCAATGTCTTGGTCTCTGTCCCTCTCTCTCTCACTCTCCGCTCCCCCCTCCCTCCCTCCCTTCCTCCCTTCCTCCCTCTCACTCTACCTAAAAGCAATAAAATAAATCATTCTCAAAATCCAGATCTGCCACTAACTTCCTTGGTAAAAAGTTCCCTAAGGACGACGGCCAAGGATGACCAGTGTGGCCAAGCTGAGCCACACCAGTCAGGGCCAAGGAAATTATCTCACACAGTAAAACTTGAGAACCAGTCGTAGAGCTTTCTAAATTGTGGAGAAAAAATTTCACTTTGTTCTGTGTCAGGTTTTTTTTTCCACTGAAAGAGGTTTTCTCTGACAGCAGCGAAGCCTGAGCAGTAAGAATAAATGCATTCCCTGACTCACGACAGAACTAAAGTGATGGGCAGGGTACGTGTTTTAGGAGATTACCATCATCTGGAATCCCCAGTGCTTCTTCCAGCGACAGCACAGATGCGAAGTAGGTATTCTCTGAAGACAACACTCTGAACCGTGTCCCACGTCTTCCATTTGCTATGTATTTCTTAAAAAAAAACAGTATTTTCTTTAAGATCCTTATTTACTCACACATGTGAAAACAGATACTAGATATCAACTTTGTGTTTCGTTTTCACCCGCAAAAGCTCCCGGCGTCTGTCTGTCTCTCAGATGTCTGTGCTGGAAAACGTCTCTGTGACACAATAGTGTTCCTGTCCTACATTTTTGCCTTCGTTGGCGGCTGGAAAGCCAGGTGTTCATCTTAGTCAGGTCGGCGTCTTCCCCTGTCCTTCCTAACCCAGCGCCGCCGTGAAAACTGCCAAGAGGTTTTAAGTGTGGGCGTTTGGGGTAAAAAGGAATTCGCCGCTGTCCACCAGTTAGAAAATGTTAGGTTTCCTTTTTTAGACGAGCAGAACAATAAATGACAAACAAGCCGGCCTTAGAACAGGAAACGCTTCGTCATCTTAAAATCGAAGGAATAGCTTTTAAAATAAGAGACTGCATCTGTAACCCCCTAAACTGCATCCTCTTTGGCAGTTTACTTGGTGTCAAGATTATTTTTTCCCTTGTAACTGTCAATATGGAAGTCTTAATAGAGTCAGTCTGCAAGCCACCACCGAAACAAATGCTCAGAATAATGCAGATGGTGGCAAAAATAATGCAGAGTGGCACATCTGCCAGACGTATTTATAGATCGAGGCTTATGTAACGTGAGACATCCTATGCTGGAAGCAGGGTTTCTTCAGAGTGCAGCCTTGTCTGCAGCCTTCCTCGGCATTGTTTTGGGGATTGGATGTTCATATTAAATTAATGGGCTAAAAAAATATGATTCAATGGATGTGCTCACATTGGAGCGGCAAATTTAAAATGATTTTTTTCTCCCAGGCAAAATGTAGGGTAGGAAATGCGTATATGTGCCAAGGTTGCTCCCAGATTATCTCAGATGAGTGCATCTTTCGTATTGACATAGTCACAAACCCATTTTTCCACTCAGAGGACACAGTAGTTTGTGGGGCTGCCGTAGCTCGGAGGGGCTACATCCGTGTATTTATTTATTTATTGCCTGCGTCTTCCAGGTGTGGTCTGAGCAGGGGTGAGCACACCTGCTGAGATGGTGTGTGGCAGTCACACAGGTGTGAACAGTCCACACCCATGAAGCGCACAGCCCAGCATGGTGTGCTGATGGGAGTATTTGAGACAGTCTCAAAAATTTCCGGTGATGTTAAGCCTTCAGTACTTTTTTTTAACCCAAGTTTAACATAGAGCCACAGTGAAATACACAGCTACAGATATTAACAAGCACCAGCCCAGAAGTTACAGGGATGACGTTAACATGGTCCTACTCCAAACTTTGAAATGCAGAGAAACACGTAGTTAGTGGGGGAGGACATGCAAAGCACTGACCTTTTCTTTGGAACGTAATAGGATAGGATAAATACAGGACCGGACTCATGGGGACGCACAAAGGAAGCAACAGTCCCTTGTCCCTGGGGAGGAAGGGGGAGCTTGGCCGGGGAGATGACCCTTGGCCTGAGTTACACAGTTCCCAGGCTTTTGCATCAAACACTGGTGACTTCCAGGAAAGGAGGGGAAGTGGGAGCTAGAGGTCTCCCCCCAGTATGAAAATGAGAGCAGGCCTCAGTCAGAATCCTGCCAGAATTTTATCAGCATGCTGACGCACAACTAGTCAGTTCTCTGCCCTTTTGGAAGTCCCGACTGTGAGCTTTAATGAAAACTCACCTCCAAAGGAGGTGCACCACAGGCTTAGGGTAGCGGGGTCAGGAAGCCCGGTTTCTCGCGGACAGTGTCCCCCATCAAAGGGGCACGGAGCTAAAAGAAATCCTCGACTTGGAGAGTGCTGTCTGGCTACTGGCCCTGTCGGGTTCTTAGATTTTTTACGTGGGAGGGCAGAGATACCTGTACAAGCTTTCTAGGAAGCCACCCCTCCTGAATACCCCCATTTTTACTAAAGAAGGGTTATTTTTGACATCGCCTAAGCCAGCTAATTCTCACTGTGGCACGGACACACAGGTGCTGTTTGAAGTGTGACACAGCCACCTGCCACGTGCGGGGGCCTGGCAACAGCCCTCGAGGAGAACTGCCCCGGAGAGGGAGTTACTGGTTCGTGTGCTCAGGTGCTGGTCAGAGATGACACACAGAGACACCGTCTGCTTGTCACACATTTGCTTGTAAACTGCAGACACCTTCGTGGCCAGAGTGTGACTGCTTTCATTCTGCTTCAAGGTTTGGAAGTTTGTTCCTCTAGAAGTGATTTCCCATAGGTGTTTGTGGGTGTGTGTGTTTGCTTGTTTTTGGTTCCTTAGCAGCCAGCTGACTCTGTCTCCCGGGCTGGGGCAGAGCCTGGGTGGTGAGGGGGCACCGTGCATCAGTGAGGGGAAACAGGCCCCCCATTCTGTGGGGGAGGGCTGACACCCCTCCCAATCTGGTGGCTGCTGTGCTTTCCCTCCACGTTTAGTTTACACGAGATGCACTGTTCTCGCTCAGAACTGGCCATCATGAAAGAATAGCACTTGAGCAAGATGAGAAGTACTTGAGGGTTCCTTGAAGATGGGCTTTCAACTAAAGACAAAGGTGTTTGCTTGAAACTTTAAATCATCCGCCATCACTTTCATAGTGTGGGAGACCGGCAGGCAACGTGCCTGGCCTCCCCTCCAGTCGTGGTGTGCTTGACCAGGTGAGGTCGCCAAGGCCTTCGCACAATCACCCCCCTCCTAAGGTTTCCAGTCGCCTTCAGGTACCTACTTGGAAAGAAGTAGAGTATTTCCACTTCGGGTGACACTGCTCTTGGTGGCAAATTCAGCCCACTGTCAGTTCTGTTCCTGAAACTGTTCACACTTCAAGCTACAAATACAAACCAATGTTACATCAGCACTGCACCCACACGGTTGCCGTAAGCATGACATACTCATTACAGAAATTCAGAACACTTCATGAAAGTGTAAGAAGAAATGCATACTTTCACTATCAAAAGATAGTTAATGCTTGAGGTATTAATATTTTCTGTTAGTATTTCCACATGCATACATTACTTCAAAATGGCCATTTTGCATATAAAGTTTGATATCTTCCATTTTCCCTGCTGTGAGCATTTTCATTAAATAATCATTGAAGGCGTGACTTTTATTGGCTGCATAATATTCTATCCATGGGCTTACCATGATTTATTTAACTGCATTTGCCATTGTTTTTGATGCTCAGGATTTTTTTTGTTGATAATTGAAAAATCTATTTTCTAAAGATGAGTGTGTGCATATATATACTTATGTATTCAAACTGAATATGATAAGTTTTAGAAACAGGTTGAAATCATTTTAAAATGCAATGAAGTTTTTTGTTTGCATCTAGGTAAAAGTAATAAAATTATCTTTAGAGACAAAATAATATGTTTTATTAGGTGACCGTTTGCTTTGGAGCCTGGGGAGGCAGCTGGGGACCTCACGTAGCATCCTGTGTACATGTGAGGTTTGCCCTTCTCCATCCTTGCTGGGGTCTGCCGTGCTGGAGAGCGGTTTCAACCACCAGCCAGCCGGAAAGCATCATCAAATTCAGGGTAACCGAGGCTCCAAAAATCACTGATTCTGTCTTCTTTTCCCTCATAAAATCTGTTTCAGTACCTTGCAGACCAGTTGTTTTAAGCTGTGGCCAAACTGCAGAACCCTGGACAATATTTTCATGCAGCACAGCCACAACTTTTCAGTTCCCCCTTCCAGCGCATGTCAGATATAAACAGCCACAAACAGCCACAGTCATCAGAGACAAAAAGCAAGTAATTCCATTTCTAACGACGCAAAATGTAAGTGTCCATTCCCAATACCTACCTTTTGGGAATGGCTACTCCTCTACATTTTTAGATTTTTATCCCTAATGCCATGAGTTGGAACTCTCGTGGAGAATAGTCTAAAGAGTGCACTAGTGCCGAAACGTAAAGTGCTTTTCAAAGAGCAAGCTGTTCAGGCGCCCCTGGGCACTCGCCGCCGGCCCTCCAGCGTGGTCGGACTCCCACGTGACGGGGCGGTCTCAGTACGCTGCCCCCCGCACCCAGAGCGCTCACTTTGGCTGCACACATTGCTCGGTCTGTCCGAGAACAGCTAGGTTAGGTGCTGTGATACTGTTAGCACAGCTGTTTTTGTTGTAGCGGTTTCCTCTGCGCGCATGGCCCTTTGGGAATACAGCCCACGGAAAATTGTTCCTGCAGCTCTCTGCCGCAAGAGAGCATTTGGTCCAAGTTCCAAATGGACAGTAGCCCTTCCTTAGGGATGGTTTCATTTCTGCCGTGTTAGTTACCCCAGTCAACTGAGGTTCAAAATTCTGGGAAGTCAGAAGTTCATGGGCTTGGAGGTGTGGGCCATCACTGTGGGAGGGGATCTCACACTGAACCTCTCCATCCAGCCCAAGGCTCGGGTCAGCGCTTGGTCCAGCGCACCCACACAACATGTAAAGCACACTGAGGTATTTGAGAGAGGCCACATTCTCATAACTTTTATTACAGTACATTATTGTGCTTGTTCTATTTTGTTATCAGTTACTGGTGTTAGTCTCCTGCCTGCCTAGTTTATAAATTAAGCTCTGTCATAGGCATGTATGTCTAGGAAAGAAAAGTATACATGGGGTTTGGTGTTATCTGTGGTTTCAGGCATTTACGGGGGGGGGGGTCTTGGAACGCATCCCCCATGGATGGGGGGTGGCAACTGTCATCTGTTTCTGGAACTGACACTTAATGATTGATTTTTTTAACCTTGTACATAGGACCCTCCATGAAAATTGTTCTGTAATATACGGTTGAGATGTTGGTTCGGAGTGTCTTCAGATAAGGGTTGTCTAGTGAATCATTCCCGCTGTTTTCTGAGACACCTGAATTTTCTGCGTGTCTCAGCCAATTAGGAGGTAGATTTAGTGCTCTTTGCTTAAAGCCCTTGCAACAGTGTAGCCCCAGGCAGGCTGTGAGCATTTTATCTGTACAGAGACCTTGAAATATTGACAGGTTCAACATTTCATTTGTTTATACAGTTGAAAATTCTTGGTTTTCTAGCATATACTGACTGAGCTAAAAAATACCATCTTTTTCTTGTTTGATAGTCTCTTATGAAACCTGGCTCCACGATAACAAGGAAAAGTCTTCAAGTCTTATTATTTGGAACTCACCCACTGTCTTGGGAGTATAGTGCATGCACACACATATCTATGCACATATGTACATGTGTGTACACATATGTGTGTATATGTACATGTGTATGTGTCTGCACATACATTGATTTGCTTTTTAAAATCCCACATTTGCAATTCTTTTAAGAGCGGTACACATTTGAAAGGACAAAGGAAAAACTGAGAATGGCGGATGGAGCTTCTAGGTCTCGGTGGGGTTTCCCTCTACACAGTTCAGAGGCCAGTCAGCCCCTAGAATGCAGAGCCTGAGGCTCCTGCCAGCACCAGTGTGATCTGGGAAGTCTGAGGTTCCCTCTCCTGGGCTCTGCCCCCAGGGGTGCTGGTGCTTGCAGGTGACCCCAGCAGGAAGTTGAGGCTCAGTCGGTCCCATCTCACTGCTGTCAAGAGGTCCTGACTATAGAGTAGACAGTGGGTTTGGTGAGCTTTGCCCAAAGCCAGGAGTGCTGACCCCACGAGTGTGAGAGCAGCATCTTTTCTCTCCAGAGGGGATTTGCTGACCCCTCGCCTGGCGTTCAGGGAAGGGGCTCTCGGCGAGGTTGGCCGTGGCTGGTGTAGGGGGAGGCTATGGAAGCGTCAGCGTGGAGCCTCATTGGGTGCAGAGGAGGGCTGGCAGCCTGTCTCAGGGAGGCTGTCCTCGGGAGTCCAGCAGGCAGGAGCAGAGTCTTCAGGAAGAGAAAAGGGAAGGCTGGGCTATGCTTCACCCTTGGTGGTGAGGCCGTGAGCCCTGGAGGCGGTGCCGCGCTCCTGTGCATGAAGGGATCCCATTCTTCATTGACAGACTCAGCCCAGACGCGAGGCAGGAGAGCAGCTTGGGAGCACTGGGCAGGGTCCGAGGTGGGTTGTACAGGCTGCATGGTGCAAGGGCCATGCAGAGCCCACCAGGGACAAATCGGCCCGGTGGGAGCCATGATAATTCCATGCCGGAGGGGACATCCCAGAAGGAGGAGAGCTAGGTAGTCTATCCAAGGGAGAGCCAACCCCAGAATCATTGGGAATTAGCTGAACTCTCAAGGGACAAGAGCAACACAGGAGGCCCGACCCTGCCTGGAACGTCTCCTTCCTGCAGGGTCAGGCAGTCTGACCCAGAAGCACCGCCTCTACCGCCTAGCACTGCGCCTTCGGGTAAACCTCTTTCACCCAGAAACTGCCATTTTCTCTGCTTCCCTGATGTAACAGTTACCCCCACAAGAGCATAAATACAACCTTCAGTACCCTCCTGTGCAGACGCAGAGCTGCTCCAAGGGAAGACTGCCATACTGTATGTACAAAAATAGCTCTCGAAACACCTACCACCACCAAACACATCCACAAGACAGTGCGTGACGACACATGTTTTGAACTTCTCTGAAGAAGTTCGGGAGGTGGGAGGGGAGGGTACTTCCTCGTTAATTTTAATGTATTCACAAAAGTCCATGAAGTAAAATACATTTCACTGATATTTTCTAATCATACACAAAGGCTAATTTCTCTTAACCCTTTTAATATATTCCCAGACATGTTTTTACGTTGGCCGAGAGTGCTGCCGTTTGGAGGGGCACCCTGCATGCGGGGCATGGCGTTCCCGAAGCCCTGAGCCTGCGCAGGCTCAGGAGGCTCCCCAGCTGTAAGGCAATAGAGGATGAGACCCCCGCTCTCAAATTCTCCACGGACGCCAGTTAGCTATCCTTCACTCAAGTGCCTGAGATCTCACAGCGCTACTAGTTTTTTCCCTTGTAGATGTTCTTAAGAAATACTTGGATTCTCCAGGTCCTTTTGGGGACTAGGAAAGCACAACTCTGTGCCTTCTAAGGCACGTGCGTGTGGGCGCGGGGCAGAGCCAGGCAGCACAGAGGGCCCAGGGGCCGGTGTCTGCTTGACCAAAGATGAGTGTGATGAAACAGGTCCGCTCAAGAAGTCCGCCTGTGCAGTTTGGAGTCTGTGCTGTGATGAATCATCGGTGTGGTGGGCGTTTACTGGGCTGCACGTTTACTGTGTCCCTGCAGGAGGCAGAGGGGCCACCACTCCAAATCCAGGGTGGCCCCCGGCCGGCCTGTGCTTCGTGAACACAGTGCAACTTCTCCCTCACCTCCAGTGCTCCCTCCCCTTCGCTTTCCTCTCTAGTTTTCGTCGTCATCTGCCTCCTGCTCATTTTCTTTCCAATCACCCATGTTACGTGATGATCAGAAACAGCACGCATAACGCCATCCACGGGCAGTCTAGAAATCTCAGTGGGGCCAGTGATTTCAGCCTTGTCTTCTGTTGGATCTTCACGTGGAAGCTGCTTGAAATGATAGAAACGGATTCACTTGCATTTCACTTCCACTCTTCACCTCTGCATGTCATCTAGTGAAAGTGCAGAACTCGGGGGGCCGTAGATGGACAGTGGGGGGGACAGGGAGGAGGAGACCTAGGTGATCTGTCGATCGGACAGTCAGTCCGAGAATAATCGGGGGGACCTAGCTGAATACTAAGTTACAAGCCCGCGTGCAAGTGGAGGGGTTCAGAGCCATGAGAAGCTGTCTCCTCTCACTGCGAGAAGCCAGCCCTGCGGTGTTGAGTGAACACAGGATGGCCTGGAACTGGGTGCGGACGCATGTGAGTGGGAGGGGCTGGACACAAAATGCAGGGTGCAGCCAGGAAGGAGCACATACTAGTCTAGGTAGGTTTAAAAAACGGTAATGATAATGACAAGGAAGGTGCACCAGCCATCAAGAAAATAGTTTAGGAAAATAGCAGAGCAGAGTGGGGGGATGCAGAGTAGTGCTTTAGAAGTATGTGCTGAGCAAGTGAAAATACTGTCGGAAGACTGGTGCCCAGGGAGCGAGGTTGTTAGGAAATCGTGCTGTCAGTCAAATAGGCACCGGGCATTCCCCACGATCGTACGAATGTGCTGTTTATTTTCTTGGACAAACTGTGAGCATCCCTCCTTCTCTGCTTGTTTCCATGAAGCCACCTCGACCCGGTGAGCACTCGATGGTCCCCTTGGCTCACTCAGAAAGTACTGAATGCCTGCTCTCCATCAGGGTGCTGTGCTAGCTCTGGGTAAACATGAAATCAGCCAAGCAATGTGTTTCCCAGAAGCTGATGATGTGGTGACAGGGAGAGATGGCTACACGACCAGATCACTCCACGGGGCAGTAAGTGCTCCGATGCTGCAGTGCTCAGGCAGTTACCACCTCCCTCAGGCTGGGAGGGAGCAGAGGCCTCTTCCAGGCAGCGATGTCAGATTGAGAGTGTGAAGGTGCGTGGAAGCTGGCAGGGGGAGAGAGGGAGAGGGAGGTGTTGATGGAAACGCTCCAGGCAGAAGAGCAACATGTGTGGAGGTCTGGCCAGAGAGCATGTGACGTGGGGAAGCCAAAGGTCCTTCAGGATGGCCGCAGCACAGCACGAGAGAGGAGGAAGCAGAGAAGGGATTTTATAGCTTCTAGATTCCCCGCCCCAGCCTTTTGAAATATATTTGACATAGGACATTGTGCGTGTTTGAAGTATGCAGTGCGATCATGGGCATGGCAAAATGTTTGCCGTGATGAGGTCAGTCCACACATCCATCGCCTCACATGATCACGTTATTTGTTATTGTTACAATGAGCACACTAACGCTCTAGTCTCTCAGCCACGTTCAAGTACGCAGTGCACACTGTCTACTGCGGTCCCCAGGCTGCAGACCAGATCCCTGGAATGTATTTATCTTACACCTAAAAGTTCATACCCTTTGGCCACCATCTTACCACCCCGTACCCTTCCACCCCTGGCAACCACCATCCTACTGTGTTCCTATGAGTTCCTGGTCTTAGATTCCATATAGAGTATTTGCCTTTCTCTTTCCCACTCAGTGCACTGAGCAGAATGCCTTCTGGGTCCATCCAGGCTGTCAG
>PVKM010026940.1:0-19043 GCA_004027735.1 Carollia perspicillata | reverse complement strand
GATGCCTTCTTGATATCATGGAGGGAAATCATTGCCACTAGCACTTGAGGAACTGTTCCATAAACTGCCAAGTTGACATTAATTAAAAGCTAATGACCATGAGTGAAAAACATTAATTCATATAGCAAAATATTACCCTAGTACGTACTCATGATTAGTAGTAAAACTCTGATTAAAGTGCTAGATGATAGTAGAACAAATACCCTAAGCTCTCCATGCTAATCAATAGTAGTGTTTCTTTTATTTAGGGACCGACCCTGTAGCTTTTGAGCCTTACTCAGTTATCTGAGACTCAGAGAGACTAAGAACCACTGATTAAGCACAGACTTTCCTCATAATTTATTGGTAGGTGTTTGAATAAAATGATCTTTTCCTAGTTGACATGGCTATAGCTTTTGTCTGTATATCAAAATGATGTGGCTCTTTCTTGCTGCTATCAGCTGTTAAATAATCGAGAAGCCCCTGAAATGCCCTTCACACACCAACAGAGTCTGTGCTGCTTCTCTGAATACAAGCAAGATGAAAAGCGATGGTGGCTATTGGTCCTGCAGGTTGAAAGCATCAGAAACCTACACAATGGGGGAAAATTAACATAGAAACAGAGGAGTTCCAATGGCAGCAGTGATAGAAATGCACGGAGAGGTAAAGCATGGAGTGAGTTTCAGCAGGTGGGAGACACTATTACTAGTCACTGTGCCTAATCTCAGATAAATGCGGGGAGTGCTCAGCAGGTCTCCTTATGTCTTGTTCAAATTCTTTCTTAGTTAGATCCTAGTTTGATGCAATGCTTAATATCCTACCGAGGAGCCAAAAGCATCATTTGGTATTTTCATGTTCTTATGCCATTGGGAAGAAAACACTGAGATAAAAGTTGCAAGTCCAGACATCTCTCAGAGATTTTGTAGGTTCCGTTCTAACCACCACAACATAGTGAGTATCTCAATAAAGAGAGTCGTAATCTTTTTTGATGGTGGAGGGGCTTGCCTTCAATTTGAGGGGGGAAAAAAAAGCAACATCTGCGAAGCACAACGAATCAAAGTGCAATAAAACAAGGTATGCTTGTACGGAGGGAATAAGTAACACCTGTGAAAGAAGAGGGGCGAGAGACCCAGGATTGGGCGGAGACAGCCTTCAGACAGCATTGCTGATCTGACGTCTGTGAAAAGCAGCGGCAGAGGATCCAGGCTTGGGACGAAGAGCCTCATACCGTGACTCAGATCAGAAAGTCCCGGCCAGTTCAGGTGAGGCTCCAGAGAAGAAACCCTCCTTAGAGGAATCCTAAATTAGGCAGAAACGGCTAAGTCCTAGTCCCCTTTTAGGCTGAGTCTTGGAGTGAGGGCTGCCTAGAAGATTATGGCCTTGACTAGGGAGTTGAGACGGATTCTGCGGTTGTACTACTTGCAGCTGAAAGGCGAGTTCTTTCCCGAGGGGAGACCTGAGTGACCCACCTGGATGCCGCAACCGCCCCCTTCCCCGTTTCCCAGAATGATGAATCCCGAGCCACGTGCAAAGTCTGAAATCATCTAAATTAACAAATAAACCAATTACTTTTCCCAAGGATCATTTAAAATGACAGGGATTTTTTTTTTTAAATTCTGTAACAGGGAGGCTGGAAAAAGGGACATTTTAAAGACTATCACATGGCGTAGTGAAAAATAGGGTGAAGTACAGTTGTGTGTCGGGAGTCCTTCAGGTCCCTATCGTCCTGTCCCCAAACATTTACTAAGGCACTCTGTATCTTAGAGAACTCACCATAACGGAAACGATGTGCAAAACAATTCCTACAGTGACACCTCGGTCCCATGGCGGTGACTTACTCTAGTCTGCATATAGCCTCTTCTCCTCGCCGTCATCGTTGTCCACATCCCCTCATCACCGGAGTTTGTCATGTGCCACTTTCCCTACTAAGCCCTTTAAATGCATTATCTTACTTAAACCTTATGTAAAAAACCTATCAGGGAGCTGTAAACACTTGTTGAAAAAATGAGTAATAGGAAAGGAGAGGAGTGGAGGCGTGGAGAGGAGATGCCCTCCAGGCACAGGGGATGAGGGCCTGGAGACCCTAGACCCCGGGAACTCCGGCACCGCCAGGATCCATCCGCCCACCATTCCTTGCGGCTAAAGCCCACGTGCCACCTTGATCAGGAGTGTAGAAAAACACCAACTCGTAAAATCGGGGGAGTGGTGTCGATCGTGAAGAATTCTGCGATCTCAGCTATGACATTTACCTTTCGTGTTGAAATGATGAAGAACTACTGGAGGAAGTAAAGCCGTAGCTTCCTGCCTCTCCTCCTGAGTAGCCTGACCCTCCCCTAGCTCAGAACTTTTATGCTGGGGTACAGTAGATGCCCACAGTGAGATTGTTAAACAATTATACCATACAGCACCTCGAGTCTTCTCTAGCACTGCTACTCCTACATTGGCAACACCTGTGAGTTTCTTAGGCCGTGCTAATTACCCACCACCAGCCCAGGTTTACGAAATCTGGCTCTCTGCGCCCAAGGCTCGGGGATTTGCATTTAACAGACCTCCAGGTGACTCTGGCCATCAGAAAGTGGAAGAAGCTCGGCTCAAACCCGAGCTCTAAGGCAGAGCTGTTTTCAAATGCAGCGGTCTGCTCACTCGCGCCCTGCCGCGCACCATTCCTGGCTCCCGGGGAGGTCTGGACTGAAATGGAGGGTAAGTGTTCAGTAACATTTAGGCAAGGTGATCAGAAAGATAGTATGTTGTTTGATTGTTATTTTAAAATTCGGTTTTGTATTTTACAATGTCTGGTTTTGTTTCACGTTTCTAAATACTTGGAGTGTTTCACAGACGTAACAGTCTGTGAGTGAACCGGACACACGCACAAACTGGCCCTCCTTTTTCCCAGAAGTAGGAGAAGGTTGCTTCTCTGAGCCACTGTGGGGCTTTCTGCTTCTTTTCAGTTTGGGCAGCCTGTTTAGAGAGGACATTGAATATTCCACTGTGGAAAGGTAAATGTTAACTTACGTTTCGAACCTTGCGTCTGCTGTTATCATTCCCTAGGGCCCCCTGATTTCCTGCCTTGGGGTCACTTGACAAATGAGCCTATTTTCCCCCAAGTGCTGTTGCTAGGAAGCAAGATACCAGCCTCTTACACTTCCCCCTGACGGCACTGTTTTCCAGAGGTGTTCAGACCCAAAGATTAAGCAGAGTAGACCTAAAAGCCCAGAAGGAAAGCATTTTACTACAATATGTTCGGGTGGTGTTATCATAAACAATTTTTGAATTGGCCTATTGAAACGGAGAAAAATATATGGACAATTCTCACGTTGTAAAATCACCAGAAGTATTTAATTTTCATGGCAACAAAATACCCTTTAAATATATCATTAAAAGTCTGTGAAAGTACTATATAATAGAGCCAAGCCTTCTTCGGGGAGCCCTTGTACTTTTCTAGTTTTGAGGGGGCGTTTATAGCACTCTTCTGCTTTTGTTTAGTGAAATAAATAATACGCTTTTTTTAAAAGGAGAAGAATTTCCTCGATAGAAAATAATTTAAGTGAAATAAATTAATCCCTTACTTGTTACACAAAGAAATCCATAACTGTGGTCAAAAGATGATTTCATGATGGAAGCGGACTCAAGTTGTTATGGCAACTAGAATCTGAAAGTACCTGGTTGAGCCTCTGGGTTTTATTTTTTTCCCTCTCTCTATCTTTTTGAGAAAGAAAAACATAGTTTTCCATCTGGTTTAATCACCGTGTTAAAACACCACTGTCAAAGAAAAGTACCTAATAAGGATAATTTCACATCTGTTTCAAGACGAGTGATATTTCACCTTAACAAGAAATGTATATGCAAAAATCTTTTAGGAGAGGAGAATATGATTATACATTATCAAATTGCTGAAGAATCTTAATTATTTAAGTATGTCCTCAGTGTGACATTCTTTAAGTTGAATTATGGTAGCTAGATTCGTCTTTTTTTTTTTCTTTCTCTCTCCACCTGAAGAGGAGAACACGATTGTGGCTGTGGAAGGTGTGGGAGGCAGTGGTCAGGTTTTCGACGCTCCCACTTCAGTAGCCCCTGTCAGATGTCTATGAAAGAGCTTTGCTTTTGTTTTGTGCTCTAAGGCTAGAGAAATAAGGCAACTTTCATTGGTATGTAAACTTTAAAATATATATATATATGTATCTTTAAATATTAAGAATATATATTATATGAAAAAGTTTATGTTGCCCTACTTTGCTGCAGTCGGTAGCTATTTAATATCACAATATTTTCCTTATGTATTTGAAGGTGACGTTATTATGAGACATATTGGCCACAAAACAATGAAGAGGGTTCCAACCAGATTAGCTCCATTGGAGTCCCAGCTGGTAGGAACCATTAGTGAGTAGGGGGAAGCGTCGTTTTTGCTTTCTTTTGTAAGCAAGTTATGGATTGTTAGGAATTCTCTGTCCTGGGTGAGGCTGCTGAGATGATTCCTGTGGCCTTGTTGTTCCAAACAGAAATCAAATGAGGTGTTTCATTACCTCCTGTTTCATTCTTCATAAAGGAGGTATTGATCCAACTGGAGCCTCTAATGGATTCATTTCATATGGACTCTATTCTGAGGAAACTTTTATCTGTAAAGAGGTTAACCTATAGAAAAAAATATCTTTGTGGCTATTTGTAGTGAGCTAGGAGTTTAATACAGTTTAGTACAATGAAATCAGAGGTTGCCTGTGTGCTCCTGTGATTTCTGTTCCTCTGTAAATGACAAAACAGGGCCGTCTGTTGTTTGCGAAGAGGATGCTGCTGGTATGATCAATGCACCCTACTATCATTTGGAGCTACTTTTCTGATACTCCAATAAAAAGAGGTTTGTTAAACAGAAAGCTGAATGTACAGAAACAGGATAGTGAACTAATCACGAGGGTTTCCTTTAAATCTAGTACTAATGTAAGTTAATGTTATTTGTTTACACCAAGATTTACAAACTCTATCAAGTCAATAGGTGTGTGTGCGGAGTTATAAATCAGTTGGAACGGGAATGGGAATTCTCTACCCCTGTGTTAGAATTTGGAGGCTCAGTTTCCTTGGGAACAGAAAACACTGAAAAAAGAAAAACTTCATTTATAAAGCAGCAGTTAATATATGCAGTGAAGTAGTAAGTAGGTAGTAAACCATATAATTCAAAACCTTCAGATTTCTCAAATACCAGAGAACCACAAGTTACTTGCTCCCTAACTACTAGAATTATTCAAGTTTAACTAGGCTCGATTGCCAGGCAGGGAATATTTTCCAAAAGAAGCAGGGAATTTGTAAACGCACTATGGCAGTCTCTATCTATCAGGAGAAAGATTCTAAATCCTCAAAGGTGTCTTTGACCAAAATTAGATTAAAAATTACTGCACAGAAGAGATTCTGTGAGACTGACTGAGGTTTACACTGCTAACAGTGGCAAACACAGAAATCCAAAGAATGGTGTCTTAAAAACCAACTCTCGGGAAACCTAGGCCTCTCTGAAATTCCTTATTAAATGAATTTGTCTTCATTTGGACTCCTGTTTATGTGGGAGATAATTACTTCTGAATTTTTTAAAGACAATAGGTAAGTTATTATCCTAACAATGGCAAACATCTCTCTCTCTCTGTCTCTCTCTGTCTCTCTCTGTCTCTCTCACATTGGACAGTTGAAACAGAGGCATCTTCCTTGTCTACATCTCCACTTTGAAATAAATTTTCCAAACCCAGAGTGCTCGCTGAGAGAACACTCTTGGGTCGTTTTTTATTCCTGGGTGCCCGAAACAGTCAATCTTAGGACAAAACTCCCCTTATGTAGAAGCAGTTGTGCTGCATAACAAACTTATGTAAACCCTTCTGCCTGAAAACACTGCATATTAATTACCTTATACTATTTGGAGGTTGGGAATTCAGGGGTAGCTTAACTGGCCTGGAGTTGCCATCAGTATGGTAATGAACATGCGTCACGTGAGTCTGGACAGGTCCTACAGCATCCATGTCAGAGACTCACGCCTGGCTGAGGGCGGGAAGCTTCTGCTCATCCCTGGCTTTTGGCAGGTGGCTTTAGTTCTAACGTGGGCCTCCCCACAGGGCTGCTTGAGTGATGTGCTGACTGGCTTCCTCCTCTCAAAGCAAGTGATCCAAAAGAAAGACAACAAGGAGAAAGTCGCAATGCCTTCTAAGATCTGGTCTCAGAAGCACACATTACCATGTCTACCATATTCTATTTGTTAGATGCAAGTTGCTAATTGCAGCCACATTCTAGAGGAAGGAATTAGTCCCTACTTCTCTGAGCGAAGTAGCAGTACCTTTTAGTTGTGGTTTGGAATCACCAGAAATGATAATTAGCTGGGATGATCTGATTTTTGCTCTGAAGAAATTATCTTGAGATTTGAGGAGCACACAGATGACTGCATTAAGATATCAAGGAGACACAGAGGCCAAGAGTTGGCAAAAGCCTGGGGCTAGAGAGAATATGTCCAATGTGGTGAAGGGGAGTGCTGGTTAGACACAGAGCAGCTCTGTCAACACCTAGGACTTTGCCAGCCTTTTACTTTTGGTCTAGGATCCTGGACCAACACATGAGATTCAGCTGCATGATTTTTCTGGAACTTGTGATATCTGATCTTTTTGTCCATACTGCCATCACTCTGTTTAGCTGGCTCTTGAAAATAAAAAAAGGGACAAATATATTGTTTTCTCCCCCTTTGAATGAAGGAGCTACATATGTACTAGGAAAATATGGAAATTACTGAAAGAAGTACTCAAATAAAAGCACCAATAATTCCAGCACTAAGAGGAAAGTGTAGTTCATATTTTATAATTTATTATTTTCAATGTACTTTATGTAGTTAATATTTTGCTTTCTTGTCTTACCATTGTATAATTTTTCCCATGCCACTAAAGCACTTTGTATAGCCTAATTATCTTTTAAGATCCTCTTTACTGAGAATAATTTACATATAAAAATCCATCAACAAATGACACAGTTTGTTTTGACAAGTGTGTACTGTCATAGAACTGCTGTCAAAAATCACTTAATAGAACATTTGCATCGAGCCAAAGGGTTCTCTTGTGGCCCGTTGCATCAGTCTCCTCTCCGCTCCTGGTTCCTAGCAACCACTGATCTGCTTTCTGTGACAATAGTTTTGCATTTTCTGGAATTTCATATAAATGGAAAAATACAGTCTATAACCTTAGCCTGATGTCTTCCATTTAGGATAATGGTTTGGGGACTCATTCAGAATACTATATGTATCCGGGCTGTTTTCCTCCTTAGTTGCTGATTAGTAATTCACTGTATAGATAAACTAAGAATTGTCCATTTATCAGTTGAACATTTTCATTATTCTCATTTGGGTGCTGTTGTCATTAATCTGCTATGAGTAGTTGAGTACAGCTCTTTCAGTGAACACATGTTTTCATTTCTCTTATGTAAATATCTGAGAGTAGAATTGGCGGGTTTTATGGTGAGTGTATATTTAACTTTATAACAAACTGCCAAACTGTTTTCCAGAGTGGCTGCACCATTTTCCACCCCCAGCAGCAGTGTACAAAAATTTCAGTTGCCCTACATCTTTGCCAGCATCCGATATTGATGATCTTTTTAATTTTGACCATTATAGTATGTTTTAATTTGCATTTATACAGGGTCCAGCATAAGTAATGCCCCCTTTTTACTACAAAATCTTTTCCTACAGAATCATAAGCATGTAATTCTATAATATAACAATATCACACTCAAGCACATTATGTGACATTTTAGGTGAAATGTTCGAATTAAAACTATAAATTATTACACCCATATTTTACCCTACCAACCACACTCACGCAGGTGTTACTTCTGCCAGACACTGTATTATAACTGATGATATTGAACATATTCATGTATGTATTTCTTCGCCATAACAAAGTAACCACAAACCAGGGGCTTAAACACCATACATCTATTTTCTCATAATTCTGATGGCTTAAAGTCTAAAATCAGGATGGCGACAGGGTTAGCTTCTTCTGAGGCCTCTCGTTGGCTTGAAGATGGCCATTTTCTCTCCATATCTTCACCTGGTCTTCCCGCCATGCACTCCTCCATCGTAATTTCCTCTTCTCGAGTGGACAACAGTCACGTTGGTTGGGGCCCACCCAAGCGACCTCATTTTAACTTAATTGTCCCTTTACCTTCACATTCTGAGGTGGTGAAGGTTAGGTCTTCAATATACAAATGGAGGGGAGTACAGTTCAGCCCATAGCAATGGGTTGCATTTGCCATATATATATATATATGCAATACATTACACTGTATATATATACATTATATATACTATATATAAAATGTCTATTCAAATTTTCTGGTGTTTATTGAACTTTAAAAATTGAACTGTAAGAATTCTTCACATTCTGAATACAAAGACTTTATTATGTGTAGATATTGGGAATGTTTTCAAATCTGTAGCTTGACTCTTCATTTTTATATTTGTACTTTTTAAAGAACAAGAGCTTTTGATTTTGAGGAAACTTTTTTCTTTTGTGATTTTCTTTCTTTTTAATGTTCTATCTTAAGAAAGTTTTTCCTATCCTAGGTTGCAGGTATTTTCTCCTAGACATTTTATTTTTTTAGTTCTTATATTTATGACTTAGATCTACTTTTTTCAGCTTTATTGAGTATCATTCACAAAACTGTAAGGGATTTAAAATGTGTATCATGGTGATTTGCTGTATATTACATTGTGAAAGGATTTCCATCAGCTACTAACGAACACATCCTCATAATACCCATTTTAGTTATAGTGTGAGGTAGTTTTAGGGTTTTCTTGTTTTTTTTTACATAGTATATATTTCTTTATTCCAGTATCACTTGCTGAAAATACTGTCTTTCCTCCATTGAACTGCATTGTGACCTTCGCTGAAAATCAGTGAACATATGTTTGTGTTTTGGGGCATCATTGACATGGTTCCTGTAGCTTTGTTGGAAGTCTTAAATTAGATAGTATAGGTCTTTCGACTTTATTCTTTTTAAATTATTTTAGCTATTCTGGGTTCTTACAATTACAGATAAATGACAGAACTAGCTTAATAACTTTTACAAAAACACCTGTTGGAATTTCAGGAGGTATTTTGTTGACTCTGTACTGTATTGGGGAGTCCTGACATCTGAACGCTGCAGAGCTTTGCCATTGCCATGTCCATTGCCATGATACGGTTTGTCATTCACTTAGGTCTTCCCTAATTTTACTTGTCAGCATAATATTTTGTACACAGGTTTTATATGTATTTTATCTGTAACCATAAATGTTATACCTTAGATATTATAAATGATACATTAAAATGCTTAATTTTCAGTTGTTGCTAGTATATAAAATGCAGTTGATTTGTATATTAACCTTATATCTTGCAAACTTGATTCATTCATTTATTAGAGCTAATGTCTTTTTTGTGGAGCTCTTAGGAATTTCTGTGTGAAACTCTGTCTTTGAATAAAACCAGTTTGCTCCTTTCTGCCTCCTGCCTTTTTTTTTTCCCTTGGCTTTATTGCCCATGCAAGGATCTCCCATGTGATGCTGAGTACGAAGAACGAGTTTAGATATACTTGCCTCATTCTTGATTTTCAGAAAGAACAATTCTTGTACCATTGAGTATGCTATTAGCTATAAGCTTTTGTAGTTGACTTTTGTCAGAGTGGAGAAGTTCCTTTCTCCCAGGATGCTGAGAGCTTGTCATGAATGGGAATTGAATTTTGATAAACATTTTTTCTGCATCTACTAATATAATCATAGTTTCTCTTACTAAATTTATTAATATGCTTAACTACATCATCATATTTTTAAAAGTTAAATCAATCTTGAACTTTCTGGGTAAATCCTACTTACAATACACAATCTTTTTTAAATGTTTAATATTTCATTTTTTATTTTCTTAAGGAATTTTTATACTTAATCCTGTTAGTGATATTACACTTTAAATTTCCTTATGTCTTTTTCTGGTTTTGGTTGCAGAGTAATTCTGGCCCTGTAAAACAGGTTAGAAAGGTCCTCCATCTATTTTTTCGATGACTGTAGAATTGATCTCCTTAATTCCTTAAATCTTTGGAAAAATTTAACAGTGATTTCCTCTAGGCCTGATGATTTCTGTGTGTGTGTGTGTGTGTGTATGGCAAAGTTTTAAACTATTTAAATTTTAAAGGTACATATCATGCTAGTCAAATTAGCTATTTCTTCTTGAGTAAGGTTTGGTAGTTGTCTTTCAAGGGATTTCTTCATTCCATCTATGTACTTAAATTTATTGTCATAAAGTTGTTCAAAAGGTGTTGAAATATTTCCTTTTATCTCTCAATGTCTATGGTATCAGTAGTGGTGTTCTCTCCTTCATTCTGATATTTTTTTCTTATCAATTAGAAGTTTATAGATGCTGTTAATCTTTTGGAACCAGCTTTTAGTTATATTGATTTTTCTCAATTGTTTTCCTGTTTTTTCTTCATTTATTTCCATTCTCATTTATATTTCTTCTCTTAATTTCCTTGAATTTAGTTTCATCTTTTAAGGTTTCTTATAGTTGATTTTTAAATCACTGATTTGAGATAATTTTCATTTCTAATATAAGCAATTCATGCTATAAATGTCCCCGTGGTTACTGCCTTAGCTGCATCCCACACCTTTGATACAATGTGCTTTTATCATCTTCCGATTCCAAATGTTTTCTTGTTTTTAATCTCACCTATTTAGAAGTATATCACTTAACCACCAAATCTTTGAGGATTTTCTGTCATCTTTTATTGCTTTCTAGTTTAATACTTTAGTCAAAAAATATAACTATATTTTAAAAGAATTCAGCTCCTCAGTTTCATTGAGGAATGTATCATGTTCCATAATATTGTCTGTCTTGATGAGTATTTTATGTGTACTTGAAAAAATGTGTATTGCTTTTCGGGGGGTTGAGTGGTGTTTAAATATCCATTACACTAATGGTTGACTGTGCTCTTTAAGTTGTCTGTAGCTTTACCGATTTTTGTGTCCGCCATTTCTGTCCATTACTGAGAGACAGGTGTTGAATCTCAACCTATAGTTTATGGGTTTGTCTCTTTTCCCTTTTTATCAATTCTGGTATTATGGCATTATGTATTTTTCAACTCTCTTAGGTACACACATATTTAGGATAGTTTAGTCCTTTTTATCCCTTTTTTGTCACTTATAATAATTCTTCTGCGGTCTGTTGTCTGTTATTAACATAACCACTTCGGCTTTTAATAAATTACGTTTGAATGGTCTTTCTTCTTTCTTTAGTTTCGATATGTGTCTTTACCTTTAAAATGACTTCTCAAACACTGCATATAGTTGGGTCTTGCTTTTTCTCCAGTCTGATAATCTAATGAAGTGCTTAGACCATTTACATTTAATACAGCTGTGAATATGGCTAGGTTGAATCCTAGTATTTTACTACTTGTTTTCTATTTGTCCCATTGGTTCTTCATTCTTTTTTTCTTCCTTGCCTGTTTTTAAAAAATTAAGTACTTGACAATTCTAATTTATCTCTGCCATTGATATGTTAGCTCTACCTCCTTGCCTTATTCATTTATTTACAGTGGTTCTAGGGCAACAGTTCTCAAAGTTCTTGGTCTCAGAAACCTATACACTCTTAAAAATTATCAAAAGATTCCAAAGACCTTTTATGTATGAGTTATAACTATTTACACTTCTATATTAGAAATCAAGACATTCATTTTAATAATATTTATTTAACTTGAAATATCAGTAGTAAGTTACATGACCGTTCATGTTGTTCCACAGGCTCGCTGATGTTCTGTTCATTTTTTTCTGTTTTATTTTTTAATAGTTTTCCTTACCGTACCCACAAATGATGATCATCTCTTTTGCATGGTTTATGCTATAATCCCATTTTGTGTATCATTTTATGTTAGTTGCTGTATTTCTAACCTCTAAAAGCTATATTTGGGTCATTTTTACATTTTACATTTCTGATTTCGTTTCTGACTTACTCTATGTCTTTAACATAAGAAGCATAATTACAATAGGTATTTTAATTTTCTTGTCCCTTAATCTTTCACATCTACCTACCTGTCTTCCTATTGACTGATGTTTATCCCAGTTAGAGAGATAATATTTTTCTCCCTATTTGAATACCTAACAATTTTTGATGAGCTACCAGATACTTAAATCTTTATATTTTAGGATGCTAAATTTGATTGTATTACTTTATACGTTGTGAGATTTTTGTTATGGTATGCAGTTATATGGAATTAATCATTTTGAAGCCTTTAAACTTTGTTAGTGATGTACTGAGCTGTCTGTAATGTGCTGGTAATTTACTGCCACTTAAGGCAATGCATTTTGATACTCTACCCAATACCTCATCCATTTTGATATCTTTCCATTCTAGTTTGTGGGGGTCCCCAAAACTTCAGTCCTGTGTAAGCTTCAGAAAATACTCTGTGTACTTCTTTGCAGGGGTGTTTCTCCCAGCCTTGAGAGGTTTCCTCTCACAGGTGCAGATCAGGCCTAAACCAAAGATTTCAGTGGGCTCCCCTGCTAATCTCTACAGCTCATCCTATCTCTATTGTCTTCTTTTCTGATACGTTTCCTTCACTCAGCCAAACAGTGAGTTTGTTTTGGTTTCCTCCTCACTGCACCATGGCCTGGAGGTTGCTTCTAGGTAACCTGGGGCAACTGCATGGTTTAATTTTGTTTTCATCTTCTAAGGATTCTCAGTCCAGATCTGCCTAGTGTACAATATCTGAGAAGTATTTTTCCACATATTTTATCTAGTTTTCTAGTTATTTAAGGCAGGGAGGTTAATTAGGTCTTTATTTTCTGTCTTGGCCTGTAGTAGAAGTTCAATTCTAATTATTTTAATTGTGTTAGAAAAAAAAACATGATAAATGTCATAATTTTGTTCCAAGTGTTGGATATTTAAGTTCTTTCAATTTATCAGAATTCTTGCTTTAATAACAAATTATTGTACATAAGTGTTTGAGTCAGTGACTTTTTTGTTGGGATAGTGTCCCTAGAAGGAAAATGGCCAGATGAAAAATGTTAGTACTTTTTCTGTCCTAGGAACCTATGGAACAAATTGATTCTTAGAAAGCATATGCCAACTTATAGGAATTATTTTATCAATAGCTAACATTTATGGTGCCATTAATATGTTCCAGGCAGTGTTACACACATATTCTGAAATAGTAATTTGTTCCATCCTCACAATAGTGAGGTAGAGACATGATCAAGCCCATTTTAAAGATGAGGAAACCAAAGGAAAGATGGAAAGACTTAAAACCAAGATTTTAAGTAACAACTGGTAAACGATGGCTGTAGAATTCAAACACAGGGTAATCAGGCTGCACAATTGTCACCTTATTTTATGTCTATACTACCTTTTCGCAATTGGTGGTATCATTTAAAATCTTTGCAAATTAAATAGTCACAAAATGGTGTCTCATTCTTTCAAGATGACTACTGGTAGAGCTGAATTTTCTTTAACGTTGTAGTCTTTTACTTCTCTTATAACTAGGTATTTGTGTCTTTTGTCTGGCTTATCTCTTTAGGCTACCTGTCTTAAAACAGGATCTGAGAAAGACATTATGGGGCCATGAACTTGTAGAAATTCCCTGTGCCAACACAGCAATAGTGACTGAAGATCCCAGACTCTCGTATTACTCTTCGGGTAGCGAGTGAAATGCCAGCTTTGGTCATTAGAGTCATTTCTATAGTGACAAAGTCCTAAGAGTTTCTACTCTAGGTGGTAATAACAAGTTTGGGTAGGGACAGCAAAGAAGAAGAAATTGAAGGGTTTTCAAATACCCTAAGAATTAGTGGCTTTAAAGAGAACTTGAAACAGTACCAAGGGTAGCCAAAATCGCTCTTCTTGAAATAGGAGAACATCTAACTTGAGTATTATTTGGTTAGTTGGTAACCAACAACACTCTAACATTATTTTTAAGGCTATATTTACAGTGAATTTTGGCTCTTGTAATTATAAGCAATTAGTTTTAGCTTAAAGATAGTCTTGAAGACAGTATTACAGTACTTCAAATTTCTTTCAGAATCTCTTCACGGGGAAAGAAAGTATTATATTGCTTTCACATTGTATGGGACTGGTTATAATTTTAAAGCATTCTTACTCTAAAATAGCAAATTCTTATTTTAGTGACAAAATAACCTCAGTTTTTAATATGTAAATATTTAGCCTGTACTTTTAGATGTAATATTAATTTAGATGTAATATGAATTTAAATATAAATCAGTGAAATCGCTACTGATTAGAATAGATTCGCTTCCCCAAATAGGAATGCCACATTGACACTATGCAAAGGAGGATGCTAAGTATTCAGCAGTGATGTGAGCATGAATTCCAGAAATAGATCACTAGACCTCAAATTCTAACTTTGCCACTGTTAGCTGTGTGGCCTAGGTCTCTGTGCCCCGGATTCTGTTAGTAAAATAGTGATGACTAATACTGAGGGCCTCCCCACCCTGGGTAATTTTAAACCTATATCCTCTTTAATTCATCCTCAAACCCACAAGAAATAAGTAAGGGACATTTCCAACTAGAAAAGGCATTACAGTTATACTGGTTTCATAGAACGAGTAGAGAAATGCTCTCTCCCTTTCATCTTCCTGGTGGAGTTGTACGTGCGGTTGGCTCTGCAGACTCTTTGAGTTTGGTTGAAACTTTTCTGTAAAATCTTTGAGCTGTGATGTTTACTTTAAAGAATAAATTTTCAGTTACTGACTCAGTGTTTCCCAACAACACACTACGGCTGTGTCCTAACAATCCCTTAGTTTGATCCCTCTTGGAGAAACATTATTTTCTAAAATTAATGGAGTTGGTGAAAAAGTTTCTTTATTTTTTCCCCCATAACGTGGCTCTGGTCGCATTTTGTTGTCTTTAGCATCATTTGAAACAATTTTGTCGGACTATATTGTGACAACTGTCATATCAATGTGTGTTTAAAAAACTAATCAAAATCGGTGAATTTTTCTGTAGTCACTTTAATATTGAACATGAAAGAAATATGCAACATTTTCAGTGTGTTATGGTTTATTATTTCAAGAAAGGTAAGACTGCAACTGAAATGCAAAAAAATGTGTGCAGTGTATGGAGAAGGTGCTGTGACTGATTGAATGTGTCAAAGTGGTTTGTGAAGTTTCATGCTCGAGATTTCTCACCGGATGATGCACCACATTGGGTAGACCAGTTGAAGTTGATATCAATCAAATCAAGATATAATTGAGAACAATCAATGTTATACCACACAGAGATAACTGAAATACTCAAAATATCCAAATCAATGTTATTGGGGAAAATAAAAAGTGTCTTAGTTTGTGGAAAAAGAGTAACAGACTTTTTGGTCAAGCCAATGTAATAGCAACTTTGCTGTTTGAACTTATACCGTAAAAATTAAACTTAGCTCCAATGAATGTGGTGAGTCAATTTCCTCCTGATTTCAAAACTTTCTTTGTCTTTCACTTTCAACATTTTGATTATTTGTCTAGTCCTTCTCTTTGTGTATATCCCATTGAAGCTAATTGACTTTAGACGTGTAGATGGATGTCTCCCATTTTCAAAGAGTTTTCAGCAGTTTTTCTTTGATTTTTTTGTCTTTTTCTCTCCTGTTACCCTCAATTATAGCGATGCTGCTGCTATTAATGATGCCTCAAAGTTTTCTGAGGCTGTGTTCATTGTTTGCCTTTTTCCTTTCTGTTCTCCACAATGGGTAATCTCTATGAATTTTACTTCAAGTTCTCTGAGTCTTTCTTCTGCCAGATCGAATCTACTGCTGAGTCCACTCTTTGATTTTTTACTTCCTATATCCTCATTAATATTCTGTGCTTTTGAAACTTACTTTCCTTTAACTTAAGGCATAATTTTCTGTAGTTCTTTGCACATATTTACAAGAGCTTCTTTGAAATACTTGTCTTCTAAATACAACATACGGAACCTCTCAAAAGTAGTATTATCTATTGCCTGATTGTCTTTTCTTATGCATGGCTAATACCTTCCTGTTTCTTTGCATGTCTCATTTTTTTATTAAAATTAGATATTTTGTGTGGCGAATTGCCTCTAAGTTCTAATTTTCACCTGGGACTTGTTACTGTTTGATTCTTTGCTTAGTGGGTTTCTTGGATTAGTTTCACAAAGTCTGCTTCTCATGAAGTGTGCGATATCTGATGCCAATGCTTAGAAATGTTTCCTCTCCTTAAAAATGTTTACTCTCAGAATCCTAGAAGTTGCTCCTGGGTCAGCATAGGGATGTCTTCAGGCAACGACTGATTGGGGATTGTGCCTAAGCCTCCTGACCCAGTGAGTCCTTCAACCATATCAGGAGGATCTCAGATCTGCAGGGCCTTACGGACAGGTCTTAACAGCTCTCCAATTGCTCCAGAATGAGGGAGTCTAAGCACAGCTGCATCCCCTTCCAGAACAAGGGATGTGTGATTTCATCAGGGCCTTTTTGGCTCTCTTATTTCCTCATATCCTTCCTTGTTAAACTTCTGGGGGGACTGTTTTGTTTGCTACTACCATCCAAATACTTCTGTTTGCCGGTATGATCACTATTGGTGGGACAGTGCCTTTAGTCAGGAGTCCCTACCCTCACAGTTCCAAGTTGTCATACCCTTCAAGAAATGCTGTAGAGAGCTGCCAGTCCTCAAGACTGGCCTCCCCTTTAGGAGAAGCTCTGTTAGCTGTTCTGGAGCTGAAGTAGGGGAAGAAGTATTTTGTTTCTCCCAGAGGGATGTCTTTGCCCTAAGAAGAAGTTTAGGGGAGCCCCGGCTGGTGTAGCTCAGTGGATTGATCACTGACCTGCGAACCAAAGGGTCACCGGTTCAATTCCTGGTCAGGGCACATGCCTGGGTTGTGGGCCAGGTCCCCAGTTGGGGTCGTGATAGGCAGCTGATCGGTGTATCTCTGGCACATCGATGTTTCTCTCTCTCTCCCTTCCTTCCCTTCTAAAACTAAATAAAATCTTAAAATACTTCTTTAAAAAAAAAAAGAAGCTTAGGGGAATGGTAGTCCCCATTCTTCTTGAGTCAACCTAACTGTCATGGAACTTCTGCCCTATGAGCAGATGCTGGAGAGTGAGGGAAGTTGTTGGGAGGGAAATAGACACCCTAAATCTCTTTGGCCTGTAGCTCATGGATTGCCATGTCTGACAAGGACCGAGTGGGAGCTGTACCCTTCTGGAATAGATGTTCCGAAACACAGGTCTCAGACAGGTGATGAGGGGGTCTTCTCAGGGTAAAACCGTTGCCTTACAACTGAGAGATGGAGAGAGAGAGTGGAAAGTGGGGAGAAGAGAGCCAACCTGTTCTTGGCTTTGGGCAACCCAAGTAAACTCTCAACATTCAGAATGATATGGGGGGGGGGAGGGGCGGTGTCTGGACCAAGTGCCATAGATTACCACTGTTCTTACTGAAACTGGAGTGATGTTTGTTTGTCAATGCTTCTCAATTTATTGCCTGCCCTCAGGTCTATTTTCAAAGACTTTAAATAGTAGTTTGGTAATTTTCACCAGTTTTATGATTCTTCTCTAGAGAGTCTGTAAACTCCCACAGCAGAAGCCCTGTCTTCTTTGTAGATTTCTACAGCTGACGTTTGATCCCGATGCTGGGAACTGGCACGTTTATTTCTGAACTCCTTTCTTTCGACCTACTCATTGTATTCTTGGCCCCTCTCATAGCCTAGAAGGCTTCCTGTAGCCTCTTATTCTCCTGTGGGATCTCCTTTATGATAAAGTTATAAAGAGACGCTTTTAGAGTCAAAAACAAAACTTACTTTCCTTTTTTCAATACATTTGTTTTTCAAGAAGACTATTATATCTTGAACTAAAAAAGTCCAGCGTGACTCAAAATCTGAGCAGTGATGTTATTGTTCTAGCCCAGGAGATAAATTTCTCATAAAACCGAAACGTTTTTATTCAACAAACAAGGAATCACCAGGCATCATGATTTAAGGGGAACTTGAATTTCAATATTAAACTGGAATAGCAGTGATGTAAGCCTGGGTAAAATAATAGGCAGATTAATATTAGGTAAGAGGAAGTGGAAGATAATTTTGAAATAAACTGCCAGAAGTGAGTGAATGACTCACTTTTGATGACCTAGAGCTGTAAATAATCCAACTCCTGATTCAGCTGGCTAGGCACAACAGATGGGTGACTCAGAAGGAATCATTAGAGAAAGAAAGAATCACCAGTGGACAGACTGACTAAAAGAAGTAAGGGTGACACATGTCATGAATTAACAGGTCTTCTGCTTTTAATGTCATTGTTTTTATTAGTGATACTAGCATTTCCCCAGCCACCTAAAGTTAAAAAGCAAACAAGTTAAATATTTTATTATATAATATTCAAAGTATACCAGAGCATATATGTTCAGTAAGAATCATGCTTACAAACATTCGTAGAGCCACCATACTTAATAATAAAAATATTACCATTAGATTTACATACGCCTTTGGGCAAGCTCCACAACTGAAGAGATTCCTAAATTTTATTTTTATTATTTGTTTGCTTTTCAGGTAGTCTTATGTTTGTTTTTACAAAAAAGGAAAGTTATTGTTTGTAGTTTTCTGTGACTTCTATTGCTTAACTCAACATTACCTTTATACAGTATACATCCATATTGTGGGCAGTTATAGTTCATTTATGTTTTTCAAAATTATTTTTTGAAATATTCACATACCATAACATTTACCTGTTTAAAGTGTATAGTTCCCATGTTGGTTTCACAACCTTATGAATTTACTATCACCCCTGCCTAATTCTAGAACATTTTCATCAGCACAGAAATAAACTCATGGCCTTTAACAATCATTTCCACTTTCCTTCATCCCCCTGCCCTTGGCCACCACTTTCTGTCTCGGGATTTTCCTATTCGAGCAACGTTTCACATTGCATCTGGCTCACCTTATCTACCAGAGTTCTCCAGGTTTGCCCATGTCGCAGCCCGGGTCATACTCTACTTCTTCCTGTGGTGGAACAGTTTTCCATTATGTGGTGCACCACATTTTTTATCCATTCATTAGTTGACAGACATGTGTGGTGTTTCCTCATTTTGACTACTA